>NDGN011374250.1:0-22631 GCA_002564285.1 Tympanoctomys barrerae
GGGGGGGGGGGATGAGTTACTGATTGTTCCAGTCAGAGGAGTGGTCCTCCAAAGGAGTTCTAGTCCAAATTCCTGGAACCTTTGTACATCAGTGACATAACACTTGGGAATGGAGGTTCCAGGCTGAATCAAAGCTGCCAAGCAGCCGACTTCCCTTAAGGGAGATTGGTCCGGATTATCCCATGAGCAGTTTGATCACAAGGTGCTTAGAAACAGAAGTAGGAGCCTGGCAGAGGAGCTGAGCTTTGTGAAGTCAGAAGAACCTCCAGCGGGTGCCAGCCCTGCAGGCGGAATTGGGCCAGAATCCAAGGAATGCAGGCCCTCAGGACCTGGGAGCTGAGAGAAAGGGAGCTGGGTCAGTTCCTGGAGCCTCCGTGGGGAGCACAGATTTTAATATTAGCACCCCAGGATTGGTTCAGAAAGGCCCCTTTTGCTCCTCTGACCTGCAGAATTACACGATAATACGTATATATGTGTTGTTTTAAGCCATTACATGTGTGGCAATTTGTTACAGCAGCTGTGGAAACAAATGCATTGATATATGCAATACCGCAGATAAGTCTCAAAATAATTGGGCTTGAGTTTTGAAAGAACCAAGATAAAGCAACCACGTGCTATCTGACTCCGTCTATATGAAATTCAAACTCATCTGCAGTGACAGCGGATGAGTGGTTGCTGGGAAACTTGTGGGGTGGGGCAGAGAGGAAGGGAGGAAATGGAAGAAAGCCACAGGGTAGATGTTTGTTACCCGGACTTTGGAGATCCTCATCGGAACTCACAAGATTGCACATGCACTGATATGCAGCGCGTTACATGTCGATTATATTTAAACTAAAATGCTAATACAGTTATAATCATTTGACATAAGCAGGCAACAGGAAATCACTCAGATTGATGCAGGCCCTGGAGTAAGGCAGACTCATGGAAGTGGTGTCCACAGACAGCAAGCTGGGCAGAGGTGTCAACAGGTCCCTGGGTGAGCAGTTGCTCAAATCTATAGGAGCTGGTTGCCCGGCCTTGAGTTAGAACACCGGTCCTATTCCCAGCAGTGATAGGAGTCACAGGGATTCTTAGAAAAGATGAAAATTGAGAGCTCAGCTGTAACCTAAACTAGAACCCACCCCCTGACCACATTGTGATGATTGGACCCTTGAGGACCAAGTTGGAATGGAAGACTGGCTGATCCAGGTGGGCACCATTGTGGGTTCTCCTTAGCCCAGTTTCACCTGGAGGCCCCTTTGGTAAGTAAGTTCCAGGGATCAAGACATGGCTATCTTTGGATGTTAATTTCAGTCCAGTGCAAGAACAGAGAGAACCAGGTACCAGGGAGGGACAGAAAAGCAATGGGCAGACACTGATAGATTTGAGAACCCCACAGACAGGAAGGTGGGATGGAGAGGAGTACCTACCTGGCTTCATGGCTTCCACTTACCCCAAGACAGACCTGCACATAAGCAGAGATACCCACCTGTGCTGGGGTCCAAGGCCAACGCCTGAGTTAGCTGGGGGCCACTTCAGCTCAGGGCCTGAAAGTTTACAGAGGGTCTTCACTGGTCCAGGTGACCCTATCTGAGAGGTACTGGCCAAAGGAGCACCTTCGCAGGGTGGAACTTGAAGAGGACGCTCAGCCCCTACACTCCATCTAGCTCTGTAAAGGCCACAGAAGATGGATACCTTGCTTCTAGATACAACAAGTGGGATCCATGGGGAAAGGGCCAGAGGCCAGCACTGTAGCCCCAACATGACAGTGACTTCTGCAAGCCTGCCAAGGTGGCAAAACTCCAGAACTAGGACATACTGTGTGTTCTTGAGTGATTTTTCTCCTGTGGGTGGCCTGGTTTCCTCATCTGGGGCATGGGGATAAGTCCAGCCTCCTTGCTGGGCCTGGAAGGAGGAGACAGGACAGTTTGGTGGCTGTAGTCTGAGTATATGTGAAGGGTGTAGCGGCCACCACCTGCAGGTGAATTTCTTCCCCTCATCCTGGCCTCACCTTGGTATCCACACAGCCCCCAGGCTCTGGAATGTCACATCTTACCCCAAGTCCTGTGCTCTCTCCTCATGCCCCAAGGTCTCCCACCCCCGCCCGAGCTGATCAGACCTGTGCAGCCTACAGCCCTGCGAGAATGCAAGGGGGACTGTGCCTGCCCGCCTCCCACATGCTGTCTGTATCGCTGGAGGGAGCTCCATGCCGGCTGAAGGTGGGCGCCCCACCATGGCGTCAGCAAGTGGAGGTCAGTCTGGGCCAGGAAGGCCAGGGAAAGGGGGTTGCTTGCCTATGCAGCAGGGCCTGTGGGAAGAGACCAGGCAGGTTGGAAGTACAGAGATGGGCCTCAGAGAGGCTCTATCCAGCAGAGACGGGCGTGTACATGGGGTGAACAGCAGGGGCTCAGAGGAAGAACTGCCTCCCTGAGAACAGGAGGGTAGCAGAGCTGAGGATGTTACATGCTGCTTCACATGACCGCCCCATCACTGACACAGCAGGGGCCATTTCTGGAAAGGGAAGGAAGTTTCTGGCTGGGGAGAGACTGCAAGAGGGGCCCCATCATGTGCCCAGAGGTCAGTGTCCTAGGGCAGTGATTACAAGGTGCAGGGCAGTCATGGGAGAAGCCCCACTGTCTCTCGCCTCTGCTTGCCCCCCTAACTCTTTTCTCAACAACAACAGGTGCCCTGGTCACCTGCAGAGGTGGCCATCTCTTGGTCTCTGTCCTGCTCTCAGTGTTGGAAAGCCTCTCTGGACACACAGAGTAAAGCACAAGGGTCCATGCGCTACTTCCTTCGCTTGGCCTCAGACATTTGCCCATTGCCTCAGGAGCCTGGCCTGTCTTCTTACTTTTGAGATGCACCTCTCTGGGAGGTTTTCCCTGACCACCTGATCCCCCACACCAGCCATAGGGGGTATAAACCATGGAGAGAAGGTCTGAGAAAGGAAGAGGCATCCTGCTCTGTGCAGACCACTCCATTCCAGGGAGGGTGGGCAGGGGTTCCGGCCCTGTGGAGCAGTCTCCATGGCTTTGGGGATTGAGATGCAAAGCTCACAGAGGCTGCCTCTTGTTGTGATCTGGTTCTTCCAACAATGTTCTGAGGACAGGTCCTGGGCCACAGGATTCCTGGAGGAGGAGCAGATGACCCTCAGTGCCCCCAGTCGCTTGCTCTGGCCAGCAGGTGAAGTCCTCCTTCAGTCCTCCTCTGACCTGCAGGGCAAGGGCACTGTCCTGAGCTCAGTGCAAACATGTGAGGCGAAGGAAAGAATCTGCAAGGACCCAGAGGGACAGCTGGCCACACAGCCCTGCCCCTCACTGTGGCATTTGGGGCTTGCCTGTTAGCAGAGCTCCAAATACACCAGCATAGTGTTTTGATACTGAGGTACTGCAGCCTCCAAGAGCCAGGAGCCTTGGCGGGGTACCAGGCCTCTGTGACCCTGTCTCCCACCTCTTCCCACCTTCTTTCTGTCAGTGGCAGGGCACAAAACAGAGCCCCTCTCAGAAGGCAGCCATGAAACATATACCAGCCCTGTAGAAAGTGGCCCTCTGACCCACCTGAGGATAAGGGCCTAAGACCCTCATTGCTGAGGATCCTGCCCTAGACTCACCCAGGGGGAAGTGTGGACCAAGAAGAATCTGCACAAACAGACTCCCTGGGGCCCTTCCGTCCATCATCACAGGGTCACATCCTTTGTCCAGTCACATGTCTGTCACCAGTCCTAAGCATAAAAGTCACTTCTCCCTAGAACATTGGGTCTTGGTTTCTGAAGTCTCACTGGACAAGTAAAATGCTAATTACATAACTCTGTCATGCTTTCTCACGTCAGCTTCTCTTTTGTTAAGGGATCAAATCTTTCCACACCAGCCAGCCTCCAAGTGAGCAGACCCCTGCATCTGTATACCTTCCATCTGACCAGATGGGTGGGACTAGGTATAGCACTTGCCTGCCCACTCCCCGGACCCCAGCCCCATTGTCTGCCCTCATTTCTCAGGAGCTGTTTCCTGGCCCTACAAAGTACCTAACCTGCTCCCCAGCTTCTCCAATCATCTGCCTGTCCTCTGAGGCTCAAGGTGGCAAAGGCTCACTGGTTTCCTGAATGCAAATGGGGCAGATGGGGCAGGTCACATGGCAAGCAACTGCCCTGTACCCTCCCTTAACCAGAGAGCAGATAGTTGCTCCATCCTGCACATGCAGACAGAGGTGTGGAAAGGCAGAATGACTATCTGAAGTCACACAGCTGGGCAAGTCTGTGTGTCTCCACAGCCCTGGTTCCTGCTGCAGGGGACACTCCAGGTCACTCTAGGATTTGGAGCCTGAATCTCATCCCTTTCTGCCACTGCAAATTCCCTCTAGGATAGAGAGTGAAGGCCTTCGGATTTGCCTGAAGACAGGAGGCAGGCCACCTCCTTGCCCCATCTACCTCAGTCACAGACCAACTGTACCATGGTCACTCTGAACTGACCCCCCTCCCATACCCACATATCACCCAGGCACTGTTCATCGAGGAGGAGCCACCTGCCCCACCCCTACTCTCTGCCTTTCTGAGTCACAGTTGCAAAAGAGAGGGGTTATTGTAGCCCCAGACCCGTCTGTCCACCTGCCTGGGAAGGGCAGATACCACAGGGAGTTGGCATCCCTGGGGCATGTGCCACTGATTGCCACCACCGGCCCACCCTGGGGAACAGGCCTGGTGGCCATGGGCGGAGGATGGGAGAGGACCACAAGGAGGGCAGGTGATAAGGTCTCTTCCTGAAGTGGGACCAGATCCACTCCAGAAGAACAGGTTCTTGGGGAAGAGAGGTGAGCCCATGCCTTGATCCACACGGATCCATCCACTCCCTCACCTCTACAACAAGGTCAATGTGGTCCTGCCCTCAGGGCATGAGCTGGGCCAAAATGCAAAGCAGGGATTTGGCTACCTCTTCCCTGCTGCTCTGTAGCAAGGTTGCCTCTGTGGATGGAGGAGGCGTGGAACTGAGGTGGCAGGGTGCCTTCTAGTCCTTAAGAATGGCGGTCCAGAATGGCTGGGGGAGGTCGGCTTGGTCAGTCATCTGCTGGGTGGTCGCTGACCACACCTTGGGGTGAAGATGAGTACAGATTTCAATCCCTGATTCCACAAAAAAAAAAAAAAAAAAAGAAAAAAAGAAAAAGATGAGTACAGATATTTGGGCGGTGCCTGACATGCAAAGCCAGGGAAGCTGCAGCTGCGGAGGCACAAGCCGTGTCTTTGTTCAAGGAGACCTGGAGATGGCTAGTCTAAGCTCTAGAAGAAAGCTGCAGGCGTTGCTCAACACCACCTATCACTCATCCACCCAATACAAGCTGCTCAGGCAACCCAGCCCCACTGAACTCTGGGCCAAACCACCCAGGCAACACAGCTTCCTAGCCAAATAAACCCACCCACCCGTAGTGGCTCCACTCCCCCAAGTCACCATTGTGACCCTGTGTCACTCAACTCAGCTCCAGCCACCCAAATCTCTTCCAACTCTCTGTCAGTGCCCTTTACCTCCATCACAGGGTTAGGGTTAGGGGGCTTCTGATCTTGGCCCCTCCGTCTTACTCCTCCCACTGCCCTATTTTGACTCAAACTCTTCTACCCAAGGGAACCTCAGATCTTCTGGAACAGCGCCAGCCTTGCTTCAGACCTCACTGTACATCCAAGTCCTCGGGGCCAACAGCAGGCCTGCCCACAGGACCCAAGTGGACTCCTCCTCATTCCACAGCCTTTGTTTCCATAAACAGCAGCATCCTCAGTAAGACAGCACCCCACCCGAGATGTCCAGATCCTGACCCCCTGGCATCTGTTGAAGATGTGGCCAAACGTGGCTGAAGGGACTCTGCAGGTGTGGTTAAAGGCAGGACCTCAAGATGACCTAGTGCAGCTGGATGGGCCCTGTGTCCTGACAGGGCAGGCCAAGGACATGAGTGGCGGTGGAATATTCAAGGGCTGGTGGTAGACGTGCAGGCAGGGTCTCAGCCAAGGGACTCTTGGCTTCTAGCAGGTGGAGAATCCAGGACCAGTTCACCCCCTAGAGTCCCCAAAAGGAGCCAGACTGGTGACACCTCCCCCTTAGCCCTATGAGTCAGATAGTGAGCTTTTGCCCTCCAGAACTGAAGGAGTAAATTGTATTAAGTAGCCCAGTTTGTGGTGATCTATGACAGCAGCCACAAACATCCTGGCATGGAGCAGCTCTGATCCCATGGTGATTCCTGCTGGGACCCAGGCGACATCTTTAACTTCTAGGAAGAGCAGCAGGGAAAAATATGTACAGTGCCATCTCCCCTCTCCTTCTCAGTATCCACCACCTGCCCCTCTACCCCTTTTCTAGGGCTGGGATAGAACACTGCTGTACCACCGAGCCGCACCTGAGTTTTTGTTCCATTCTTACTATCGTAGTCTCAGTTCTGGCCTCCTGTCTTCTACCATCCCCCTCCAGGCCACACTGCAGGGGTCGCCTCTGTCTCCCTCATGCCACCCTTCTCTGCCCTGACCTTCGAGGAGCCTGTGGTGTCCAGAACCTGAAGACAGGGTATCTCTGCTACCTCGCCCTGGAAGCCTGTGTGAGAACCAGGCCAGGGCCTAGTCCACACCATGGGCCTGGCTCCCTCCATATCCACCACTCATTTTGGCTCTCCAGCCCCCCAGCGTCCCTGGACACCTTCCTTGAACCTATCTATACTTGCCAAGCACCCTCCAGAGATAGAATAAGTGAGACGTAGGAACAGATTTATTTTAAAGAACCGGCTTGTGGAGCTGTGGATGCTGTAGGTCTGATACATGTACAGGGGGTTGGAGTCCAGTGGAAGTCAACAATGTGGCAGGAGTCCAAAGGCATCTGAAGGCGGAACTGCTCCCTCTTGGAGGACCTCAGCATTTTTCTCTTAAAGCTTTAAGCAGACAAAGGCCACCTCATTAAAGAGACGCTTCCAATTTCCTCATCCTCCTGATTTAGATGTTGATGCCACCCGGAAAGCGCCTTCATAGAAACGCATGGACTGGTGCTTGCTCACCCCCAGGCACTAGCAACCTCCCATCTCATTGAAAGCTCACCTGTTTCGTGGCATGCTGCACCTCCAAGAGGAGAGGCAGGAAAGAGAGCAGACATGCTGCTGAACACCAGTTCTGTGTGCCCATCCTCACAGGGGCAGCTGTCCCCTGACTGTCCCCAGCCTCCATTTTTGTGCCTCCTGGGGTCTTATGCTGCCCTGTGGGCCAGGATGTCTGGGCCCCAAGAAAGTATTTGTTCACCTTGGATTCATTCTACACATGATTACTGTTTCCTTTCTAGAACCTTGTAAATACTAGGCAAGTGCACCACCCCTGAGCCTTACTGAACCACTAAGCTACACCCGGCCCTGCCACAGGCCAACTTCTGTTCTGGATGCAGGGGAAATTCTCAGAGATCAGAGGAACCAACCTGTCATGTGGCTCAAATAAATGACCCCTGGTAGGTCACCGTTGTATCTGGGAGAGGTGGGTTAACTAGCTACTGAGGAGTCACTATTGACATTCCAAGGGTTGGACCAAAATAGCTGGATGGTAAGAGATCTGCTGACATGGGAATTGGGGGGAGGGGCAGGCTGAGGGGAGTGAGGAGAAAGACCAAGAACTCTGCTTTGCCCAGATCAGGTAGAGTTGATATCCATGCGGCACACCAGGTAAGCCTTTGAGCCACAGCAGCTATCTGAATTGGCAATCCAGAGGACAAGTCAGGGGAGCAGTCCTGAGACAGAGGTTGTGAGTGGTCAGCACCCGTGGTATCATCACAACAAGAATGGATGAAACCAAGGGCCACGTGGTTACAGAGCACAGAAGAGGCCAGGGGATGGGCCAGGACTTCCAACATTAGGAAGCTGAAAGATTGAAAGGAGCCAGCCAAGGACACCAAGAAGCAGCCACCTGGAGACAGGATGAGAGGAGAGCCTGAAAGGCACTGAAGAAAGTGGCCCAGGAGGGGAGTGGCCTCTGTATCAGACACCTCTGGAATTGGATGATTTAGTAATCTGCACTTGACGTGAGTCACTTCAGTGTTCAGTGTAATATGGGTGATGCTTAAGAGAGAAGGACTGTTACCTCAGTCAACAAGACAATGTGATGATAATCAAGAGACAGGTGGAAGCAAGGACAGGAAGAGCCCCGTGCGTCGGAGTGTCAGGATTAGAGAAATACGACGGAGACAGTAGGATCTCTCGGGATACATCAGAGATACCAGTTCTCCAAGGCAAAAAAAAAAGAAGCAAAATAAAAAAGCAGTTCTCTTTGTGACTTGGAAGTCAGCAAAGATTTGTTTAAATGAAACACATACACACACACACACACACACACACACACACACACACACCCTACCAACTCCCAAGACACTGTTTAGAAAACAAGGCATGTCACAGACTAGGAGAAAATATTTGCAAAACACGTATCGGATGAAGGACTCTGAAGAACTCGTTATGTACAAGGAACTCCTAAAGCTCCCCAGCAAGAAAACAAACAGCCCAATTTAAAACATGAGCAAATGATCTAACAGACACCTCACCAAAGAAGAACTGCAGGTGACACGTAGACCTCAGAGTATGCTCAGAACCAGATGTCACCCGAGATTACAAATCGAAACAATAATGAGATACCATGGCACACCTACTACATGACCAAAATCCAAAACACTGACAGCACCAATTGCTGGCCAAGATGTGGAGCAACAGGAAATCTCTTTCGATGCTGGTAGAAACGCAGAATGGTGCAACCACTTTGAAAAACAGTTTAGGTATTTGTTAAAAAACTAAACATCCTCTCCCCATCCTATCCAACCACTGTTCTCCATGATCCTTACCCAAAGAAACTGAACATTTGTGTCTACACAGAAACTTGTACAGTGTCAGCAGCAGCTTTGTCCACAAGACCTGGGACAACTCCCAGGTCCCTTAGTTGGACAGTGGATCAGCTGTAGTACTGACACTGGGAGATTATTTCACATTTCAGAAGGTGAATATTGCTGAGTGAAAGACACCAGTCTGGAAAACATCCAAAATATGTGATTCCAAGCACGTGACCTCCTAGAAAAGGCAACACTCTAAGGGCAGGGAAAAGATCAGTGGTGGCAGGTGCGGAGGGGAAGTGTCACATGGGTGTTAAGTGAGACTGTTCTGGGCAACACTGCGATGATAGTTAGCATAATACACTTGTCCAAACCCACAGAATGTATGACACCAAGAAGACAGCCCTAAAATGGACTGTGGACTTTACATAATAATATGGCATGAGTACTGGTTCACTGATTATAACAAATGTCACATGCTAATGTAAGATGTAATAGGAGAAGCTGTGGGGGGGGGATTATGATATCTCTGTACTTTCTGCTCTGCTTCCTTTGTATGTAAAACTCTACTTAGGGGCTGGGGAGATGGCTTAGTAGAAAGAGTGCTTCCCTGGCAAGCACAAGGGCCTAAGTTCAATACCTGGTTCCACAAAAATAAATAAATAAATAACTCTAGTTAAAAAAGGCTTTTTTTTTTCAGAGTCTAAATTATTTATTTAAACCATCTCGTGCCATATGCAAAGGGATAGAAAATCAGTATGACGGATGGTCGTTGCTGGATACCAGTAAGGAAGGTGAGCTTAAGGTCCTGCAGGCCGTGCTGGTCCAAATGTAGAGTAATTGTCCAAATCTGAGCTTTGCTCCCCTCCCTATGCCTGGGTGACAGTGGGCCACGCTCTCTGTATTCATCTTCATGGCTGGAAGCGGATTCCCACGAGGGTTATGGAATGGAGTGTGGCTACCAACTCCCCACGGAGAACGCTTGGTCCAGATGCGGGGATCAGGGGAAGCAACGAGCTCCGGTGTCTCCTCCTCCCTGTGGTGTGACTTGAGGAAAACATTTAGCATGGTCTCCCACCCACCCCCACAGCCTCCCTGGGAGCAATATGGTGAAGATGGGGGCCCTCTGCAAGGGAGCAGCCTTTTTTTTTTTTTTTTTTTTTTTTTTTTTGGACCGGGTCTTGTTAAGTCGCTCTAGCTGGCTTCAAATTCTCAATTCTCTTGCCTCAGCTTCCCAGGTGTTGGATTATAGGCCTGTGCCACTCCACTGGGCTAAATAGAAAAAAAAAAAAAAAAAAAAGCCTCAACTTCCTTTAAGGGAAAGCTGATAAAGTGCACTCCAGTAGGATCAATGACCTGTGTTTCTGAAAAGACACTATTAATAAGCAAGGACAGAACATTAAGGCTATCTGGGCGTGGTCCAGCATGATGGGCTATGTTGAAAGAGATGGCCAGGAGCTGCGCCTTAGCCCCGGGCAGAGTGGGGGGCCCTGAGGATGTGAGAGGCAGGAAGGACAGCCCAGGGCTCAGATCCAGAGGCAGGTAGAAGAGGATGGGCCCCACTCCCTGTGCTGGCTCTCACCCCATCCCAGGTCTCTCTCTATGCCGTGGTTTTCAGGCCCTCTTTCACTCATTTCCTGCCACCTCCATGGAGTGGATGGGAGGGGTCTTGGTATTGCTGCCCCCAAAAGTAGAGGCCAGACAGAGGCTGTACTTACCTAGGGCAAGAACAGAACCAGACCCAGCTGGGACAGGGGCACTGCCTGCGTCTAGCCTGCTGAATCCAATCTTGAGATGCTGTGTGCCCACAACAGCCTGCAGGGCGCCTGGGCCAGGCCAGGGCTCAGGCTTGGGGTGTGGATGCTCACATCTCTCCCTCCTCACTCTGCCCCTCTGAAGGTGATACCTTGTGGTCCAGCCCCAGCTTCCTGCCCACACCCCACACCCCCACCCTCTGTACCCTACCCCCACCCCTCACCCCCAGCTCCTGAGAGAGATATTACTCCTCCACAGGAGGCCAGAAAAGGGAGAGCCAGAGAGCACTATGGGCACAGGAGGGCCAGAAGGGACACCAGCTTCAACTGGGATGCTGCCTCCCTGCCACCCAGCTGGGTGGCCTTGCCCTCCCAGGAGCAGACCCAGGCTTCACCGCCCTCAGACAAAGGCTCTGAGACACCCTATCCAACTCCATGTAGTGCTCCTCAAAGGGGCTGTGGACTAGGAAGGCAGAGGGGCAAGAAGGCTGGCTGCCTAGAGCTGGGCAGGAAGTGGTTTCTGTCAGAGCAGAGCAGGTGGGGTGGGGTGGGGGCAGTGGGAGGTGCTGAGTCACCCTTTTACCCTAGGAGGCCCTCCCCTTCCCGACTGAGTCACTCCTCTCAAGGCCAGGCCCAGTGCCTTCAGGGACAGCTGAGGACACAGGAGGAAAAGAGCTATGGATCAGCTGAGCAAGGATACTAGAGCTGGTGGCCAGCTGGGGCTGGGGGTGGGGGTCAGGAGTGAGCCCAACCAGACTGGAGAGAGAGGAAGAGCAGAGGGGAGGGAGCCAGAAACAGGTTGGGGAGGGGTGAGACCGGCACAGGTGAAGGAGGGAAGCAGACACACCCATAGAGGAAGGGGGGAAAGTCAGATACACCAGGGTAAGGCAGGGGGTCTTAAGAGTCCACAGGCATGGGGTCTGCCTCAAAAGCACTGCAGAGACCACAAGTTCTGGCACATGGAATAACACAAGAAGTGACTTGCTGTTAGTTTGGTCAAAGCGAAATACATGATTCCAGAGGATATCCACCATTATGCTGCCTCCTGGGGCAAAACAGGACAAGCCAGGCCTGACCTCTTGGGACAAAGAGGACCTGAACCAAGTCCTTAACCAATAGATGCCATGCCCTCAAGCTATGGCATGGGCTGCTTTAGAGAGCAGGGTCGGAATCTGTGGGGAAAGCCACCTGCCCTCCTGAGAACAGACCAGGAACCCAGCCATGGTGGGGCAGGGAGGTTGGGCCAGTGGGCAGGACTTGCAGGGCTTGGACAGAACAGGAGCCACCCAAGGGGACATCCTTGATGTAGGCCAGGGCTTTGCCAGGTTGTAGGAAGCCAGGGCAGAGCCACCTTGCCATGGTTATGGGCACAAATTCAGCCCTACGGGAAGACAGGCATCTGCCCACCAGGCCTGTGGCAGCTGGGACTCCTCTGGGGGATGGCCCTTCAGGCAGGAATTATAGAGCCAGAAGATATTCAGGAATTCTGAAGCCAGAAGATAGGGGAAGGTAGTAGATAAACAGGGCACAGATCCTGAACACTTAACCAAAATTGCAGGCCTACCAAAGTGGACCATCAGGGCCTAATAAAATGCAAGGGACAAAGATTAGATCCTTAAACAAACAGATCTTGGAAGAAAAAAAAATACAAATGAAGCAGTTTGCACTCTAGATGCGGACTCAAAGGCTGACTTGCAACCAGGAGCAGCCCTGCTTTCTGTCATATACACCGGTACCAAAAATTATATAAAGACTCCTGAGCCTGAACTTCCACAGTGTCCTTAGGGAACACCCCTCTCCAACTACTAGAGAGCTTTCCTTTTATTCTTTCTAATAAACACATATTTGGTCCTTTTCTATGGCTTGCTGTTTGCTGTTTTGTCAGCTTCAACCTTCATTGCTCCAAAACAAAGGTTGAGAGCTAGTGGCATCCAGTTACACGACAATGTGGCACAACCAGGTAACTGCCTCCTCCCTCCCTGCAGGTTGTGCACCAGAGAGATCTCATGTCCCTTCCACATGTAGCCCCCTTGGCTTGGAACTCCTGGCTCCCTAAGAAACTCCTCTGTGCAGTTGGAGACCAGAGTACCACTAAGTCCACCACAGTTAACCCATGAACAATGGGCCCAAGCAGGGCCTTGTTCCCCAGCTCCCACCATGTGCCCAAGGACAAGGCTAAGAAGAGGGATCCCTGGAACACAGTAGGTGCAAGACAGAATTGCAGGCCTGGCTACATCCTCTTCCACTGCCCAAGGAGCCCTAAAGGTGGCACGGGGACCCCCGGTTCAGCCTAGCAGGTGCAGCAGTTCTAGGGTCTGAGCTGGGCAGGCAGGCAGGGCCCGTGCCAGGAGTCAGCATGGTCAGCTCTGCCTGATCTCTTCAGTCTGTGGGCCCAGCCCTGAGTCTGCAGGTAGGAGAGTCTAAGCCTATCTAGAAGAGTCTGCTTGGGAGAATGAGTAGAGAGGGGGTCAGGGGGCCCCAGAGTGCTGAGGACCAGTCCCTCCAGGACGCTCATCCAGTTATTCATCCCTCCCAGATGATACCGAGACCCTTCTACATACCAGGCTCTGCTCTAGGTATGGGGAAATCATAGGACCACCAGAGCTCTCTGAATGAGAGTTCTATAGATGCCTGTAGAGACTGCTTCCTTTGCAGAAGCTCCCTGTAGGGCCCACCTCCATCACAGGCTCCCAGCTGCCCACCAGGCCCCACCTCTGGTCATGCTCTCTATAATGCTCATTCTCTCGAGTAGCCTCTCCTGCCCATGATTCTGGGGCATACTTCATTGTCCATGGCAGGGTTCAAGCCACAGCATGATTTAGGGGACCTTTTATGCCTTACGTAAGCTATTTACACTACTTACACTATTTCCAGTCCATTCAGAGCCCAGCTGTAGCTCCTCAAAAGGAGCCCACAGTGAGGAAGGTGAGGACTCCAGGTCCCAGGGCCTGCTTTTGAACTGCTTCAAGGACATCCAAGGATGCCCACCAGTGGGGGTGGTCAGATTCAAGGGCAAGCATGCACGCAGGTTTTGCTAAGGACTCTTGTGCTCCCTTATACACAGTAAACCCACATGGACAGCTGCGGAGGCAGGGCCCAGGCTGTGGTCACTCACCCATGGCCACCAGATTGACCCAGTAAGTGGAGGCTGATTCACTTGGTTACAGAAGAGGGAAATTTCAACCCCACCTGCTGGAGCACCGCAGCTCTGTCTCCCTGAGAAGTGGGGTACTACAAGGGCCTGTAGAATGGTGCACCATGAAGGAGCCCCCTGAAGGCGCCCAAGCATAACCCCCCCCGGGGGGGGGGTCCCAGACTTCACATTCCCTTGCATGTTCTTTTTGACAAGATCCTTCTCTGAAATGACTTTCCAAAGATCCCCTCCTCTGACTGGGCTATGAGCTCCAGAGGGCCCAGGGACAGTGCCTAACTCAGCTCCCCACACTATATTCAACAAATACACGCGACCCATAAGGTCCCCGAGAACCAAGGCTCCGCACAGGCTGAGGCTTTTCATGGGTGCTGGGGAGCCTGGTCCTTAATCTGACTCCACACTCAGCATTCTTCAGCGGCCGGCCCACCAGAGATCAGCGCCATGTTACTGATGGCCAAGTTCTGTCAGGAGGGATGGAGGTTTGGGCGCCCCCAGAAAGGTTCTGCGGAAAAGGAGGGTGGGCAGTGGGCATTTGGCAATGGAACATGAGGCCCATCTGGAAGACCGCAGCACATTCCGGAAAATTCACCCAAGCAGGGAGTGGGAGAGCAGGCCTGAGGACCTCCATCCGAGCAGAGACAGAGAAGGGGGGCGAGAGTCGCCCCTTCTCCCAAAACACGGGCTGCGCGTGCCCGGGAAACCAAGATTCAGGCGTGGAGGCGTGGCCCGCAGCGGGCGCGCTCTAGAGCGCGGAGCGCCGGGCGCCGACTGGGTGGGATCGGTCGGAGTGCGCCTGTGCCGGGGCCGGGAGGCGTGCGCAGC
Organism: Tympanoctomys barrerae; assembly: GCA_002564285.1. Lineage (NCBI taxonomy): Eukaryota > Metazoa > Chordata > Mammalia > Rodentia > Octodontidae > Tympanoctomys > Tympanoctomys barrerae. The sequence goes on from NDGN011374250.1 coordinate 14,523, forward strand.
CTGGGTCGTCCCGCCCCGTCGCCGCCCTCAGCGCCGTTGTCCGTAATCCACGTGACAGACCCGGGGCAAACAAGCCGGTCAGCTGACCTGCCCCGACTGCGCAGTCATCCCGGCTATAAGCGAGCGACTTTAGGCACTCCCCTTGGACCCGGCTGCCGCCACCATGCAGTTCCCTGTGCTCATGCTGCTCGCCCTTGGCCTATTGGCCGACTCCACCACCGCGCTGATTAGGTGAGAGGTCCCCCGGGGGTCCTTTGTCCCGGTCCCGGCTGCCCCCCGGGTACGGGAATGCAAACACCTGTGCCCTGCGCGACCTCTTGCAGAGCTGTCGCCTCAGCGGCGCCCCTGAGCTTGGACCGCAGGGTTGGGCCCTCTGCCCGCACCACCTGGCGTAGGCCTTGTGGGCCAGGAGAGGGCAGGAGGTTGGCCAGGACGCGGTCTTGACTCAGGTTTTCAGGGTCTGTGCGCATTCATAATAGGCAGATGAGGGTGTCTGTACTCAGAGACTGGGCAGGATCAGGAGACTGGAGAGTAGGCCACGGAGCCTCCTGAATCTAGGCATGACACTTGCCTCTTGGGGACCACATTTGCTAGCTGTGAACTAGAGTATCCTCCAGTTTTTTCAGGATATCTTCCCATAGGCCCTGGGAGAAGAGGAACCTGGGTACCTTAGAGTCCCACAAGTCCTAGAGAAAGGAGGTGGCCCAGGGTGGAGGGTCCTGGGACCTGCCTCTTGTGCGAGGCCTCTTGTGCGGGCCTTTGTGGGAGGCATCTGCAGCCTTCCACTCTGCTGGGCCCTGCTGTTGCCTATAGCAGGTGGGTGGGTGAGGTCATAAGGCTGCCAGGACCTGGGAGCTTGCTGGGCAGGTTGGGGGCAGGGAGCTGGGAAGGACTGAGTTTTGCCAAAAGGCTGTGGGTCTGAGTTTTGCCAGAGGCCGTGGGGCTGCAGTCTGCACGCAGGTAGCCTCAGTTGGTGCCATTGAAAGGTGCAGCACAGGCCTGAGAGAGCCCCAGCCTGGCCTGCTCCACCCTCAGGCCTCCCTTCCTGGGAAGCCAGAGATAGCAGAGGGGAAGGGAGTGGCACACAAGAGTGGAAGCCCCTTACACCTAATCCTGGGTCTCCTAGGATTGATGGCACATGTATCTCAAATCCCTGGAAGGTGTGTCCATTCCCAGGCCAGAACCTGGCTTTCCCAGCCCCCAACCCTTAAGCAAGAATCCTATCTTAGAGCCTGTCCTTGAATAGATACCTTTGACATTGGGCTCAAATCCTTGAAGCGGGGAAGATGGTTCACCTAGCAGTTAGGAGTGCTCTCTCCTACTAGCAAACTCAGACTAAGGAGCCAGGAACCTCAGGGGGTGGGGCAGGGACCTTCCCTCACTCCCCTGTGTGATGATAGAGCCCCATGTACCAGAACAGGGAGGAACCAGCTCCCTCCTGCACAAGTCAGACCCCCCCCCCCAAGGCCACCTGAGTCTGGCCTCTGGAGGAATGCCTTGAGCCAGAGTGCCAGGGGCCCTATGGAGGACTCTCAGGGACCTCTGGTGCCTTGGGGCAGTCCTTAAGGATGTATATGGTTGTGAGGCACACAGTTGCATATGATGCATGGGAAGCAGTTCTTGCTGGGGTCCTTGGTGTTGACTTAGGACTGGTGTTGAAACTCCTCTGATGGCCAGGAGAGTCCACCAAGGAAGTCAGGCTGGCAGAGCCATCATTTGCAGGCCTAGGAGGGACCACTTCAGTGTGTAGTCCAATTGGAGAGCAGATGTGGCCAGAGGACCAGGTATAGTAGATGCCACAGAAGGCCTCAGGTGGAGGCACCAGATGCCAGGCAGCACTTTAGCCAGATTCAACTGGTCACTATCCTGGATGCGACTACAAGTACACAAAGACTAGAGACCAACAGGGGCTCCTGGAGTGACTGGGGGTGATTGGGAGCAGCAGAGGTGGTTACACAGGCCTCCACCTTGGATGTGGGGTACAAGGTATGAACGAACAGAGTCTGTAGGGTACAGGGCCTTCCAGGTCTTGGGCCTGAGCCACATGGGCTGGCTGGCTGGTGATTTGAGGGCTGTTGGGGCAGTAGGTTTTGTGTAGGGCAGGAGTTTGATTTAAGCCATGCAAAATTTGAGGTTTCCAGAGATACCCAGGTGCACCCACCCCAGAGGTGGCTGATGGGCATCTAGTGGTCTCAGCATGCTAGAAGGCTGCCCTTACTCTGCCGGGGTATCCTAGGGTGAGAGGTGAAGGGAGTGTCTGGGGCCCCTCTGTGACATTCCCCACCTCATCTTGACAGAATTCCCCTGCACAAGTTCAAGTCCATTCGCCACACCATGACAGAGGCGGGGGGCTCCTTGGAAGACCTGATTGCCAGTGGTCCCTTGACTAAGTACTCACCACAGTTGTCCACCAAGACCAAAGGGCCGGTTCCTGAGCTACTGAGAAACTACCTGGATGTAAGTTTGGGGCAGGGGTACACTGAGTGTGTGAGTTTGGAGCACTGGCTGTGTAAAGCAGAAGGTACAAACTGCCTTGTTACTCAGCAGTCTGAGCTCCACACTGGTAGCTCTTTTCAGTGGCACTGCGTTCGGCCACACCCTTCCCTCCTCAGCCCTACTCCACCTTTCTGGGATTCCCTTGCTGGCAAGAAGAGGATAGATAGGTTAAGGATTGGCCTTGCCACCATGAGCACTGACCACCAGCTCAGAGCTATAGTGATATCTAATCCTCAGGACTGTGGGGCGCAAAGGGGCCTCAGATCAATCCCAGCCATGCCCTGATCTTTCTTCACATGCTGTGGGATGTGAATCTTGGGCTAGGCCTTTGTGCCTGCCTGGGTATAACTAGAGCCTCTGTTCCTACCTGTCTCATGGGAGGCCTGGGGCGACACTGTGTCGTCCTATCTGCTCACCCATCTTCTGGTAAGCAGCTGCTTTTGTGCCTACTGTCTTTGAGATGGAAATAGGTTCCAGGTCAGAATGTTCTGGAAGCCATAATAGCAAACTGGGCCTGGCCAGCCTGGTTCAACTCTAGGTGAAGGTTCAGTACCAAACACTGAAATCTGTCCAGTAGCCTCAGACCTTGCTTCCAACTGAATCTCGGAAGCCCTTGCCACTATCTAGTATGAGCTTTGTGGCTGCTCTGCTGGGAGGTGATTGTGCTCTCTAGCCTATTTGGCCAGAGCCCTAGCAATGACAGGAAGCTTTGAGACACAGCATGTGACTCTGAGGAAAGTGGGGGGGCCACCTTCCCCAGGGGCCACTGGCCAGTTCCAATCCCCTCAAGAGCACGTGCACACACAAGACACATGGAGCTTTGCCAAGTCACACCCTCTCGTCTTGGGTCAGGAGCCTGTAGCCGCTGCTCCATGGGGCCCATTGGTTGGAAGACTGGTGGAGTGAGAGCCAGGGTCCTGTGTAGATTGTACCAAATCCCCTTCAGGAAGCAGGATGGCCAGGCACATGGGGTCCAGCTGACCCCAGACTACAAGAACTGAGGCCACCAGAATCAGACATGGACTGGGAAAGAAATATGCCCATCTTTGACCCTTAACCCCACCCCAACCCCCCAGGCAGTGGCAAGGTCTACCAAGCCAGCCATTATAGCATTTAGGCCCAGATCAAGAGCCAGACCTGACTTCTAGCCTCATTTTCTGAATAGTATGGCCTTGGCCTGGCCCTGCCACGCAGCAGGTGGGGGCCACAGTTCTGGGGAGAAAAACCAAGAGTGCCTGTGAGCCTAAGGCCTGGGCTCTGGGGCTGACGCCTATTTCTTAGGACTCCCATTCTTCACCCCTCCTCCAGACACCTGCCAGGCACAGCAGGTGAAAGTGGATTCCAGAGCCCTTCTTCCTGCAGCCGGGGACAGCCAGGGCCCCTTTCGGGCCCAAGAGGGAGCTGGGGTGCCTCTGCTCACACTGATGCACACTATTCTCACCAGGCTCAGTACTACGGGGAGATCGGCATTGGAACCCCAGCGCAGTGCTTCACAGTCGTCTTCGACACTGGCTCCTCCAACCTGTGGGTCCCCTCTTCCCACTGCACTATGTTCGATGTAGCCTGCTGTGAGTCTTCCCCTATCTCCCCCTGTCCCTAGTCCCTCCCTGGTTCCCAGAGGGGAGACCAAGGGCTCTGTCCCCTTCCAGATGTCCAGTTGTGCACTACCTTAACCCATGCCTGCCCTGTGCACACACCCATGCTCAGGACCCTGTGGTGAGCGGAATCTCTGGCGTGGGGCCCTTAAGTGGTCGTGTCCACTGCACTTTTTGAAACACTAGCTTTCATTCCAGGGAGTCCTTCCTTTCTGGTATATCCTGGTAGCTCTATCCGGGAGATGGGGCAAGCCTGGGACCTCTTGGTTTCCCTGCCTTGGGAAATCTCTTGGGCAATGTGTGCTTGACTTCTCAACCACATCAGACAGACTGGCTCCTCTGCCCTGCCCCAGGGCACCCCACTCTGTGGGTGAACTTGTTCATGCTGGCCTCAACAGGGCTGAGGACCAGGCTGGTGCAGTCCAGAGTGAGTTATGAGCTGGACCACCTATGAGTCTGAGAGCAGGGCTGGGGGTGTCATAGCCCACAGTGCAGGGCTGCCTGGCATGGTGGATTATAGCCCCTCTGGTGGGTTAGCGTAGCCTATGGTGAGGTGGGTGGCAGGCTGATGTCCCCTCTCCTCCCCATGCAGGGTTCCACCACAAGTACCACAGCGACAAGTCTAGCACCTATGTGAAAAATGGCTCATCCTTTGACATCCACTATGGTTCGGGCAGCCTTTCTGGGTACCTGAGCCAGGACACTGTGTCCGTAAGTCTCTAGGACCTTTCCTGGGGCTGGAGGGGTCAGCTGTGGCCGGGATTCACATTCTGTGTACCTGGGGCTGAAGGACAGGGCATGGTGAGCCCAGGTCAAACCCAACTCCAGGGATGGGGGTGGGGCTGCTGAGTTTGAGAACCAGTAGCAGGCCACAAAGCAAGATGGGTCTAGACACAAGTATACTGGCCCAAAGGTACCATGTGAGTGAAGGATGGGGCAGGAAGGCTCCGGTGCTCTGTGGGGAAGGTGGGTGGGAACCCTGTCATGTGAAGACCACGGGGCAGCAAGGGACCCCTAGGATGGAAAGACCTGTGCTCACTGGGAGTCAGGAGATGATGAGCAGAGATAGTACGTGGTTAGGCAAGGATGACTGTACCTTGATGACCCAGCAGCACCTGAGGAAGGGTGATGGGAGGCAGGCTCCCTTTCTGTGGTGTGGTATACAGGCTGGGAGGATGGATTCTGGACTCAAAGAGCCAGCAAAGTGTCCAGGGCCAGGCCTGAGGGGCCATCTGGGCCAGGGGCATGGGTGTCTGCAACTGGCTGAGGGGTTGGAAGGGGCAAAATATGCCAGGTAGCACCTATGCAGGGATACTAGAAGAGAGGAGTCTAGGGAGAAGTCCTAGGGAGAAGTGTAGGGGGGGGCACTAGGGAACAGCCATCAGGTCTCCTATGGGTAGAGGGTCTAGCAAGGAGAGGCTAAGAGGCCATAGACTACACCTCTGAGTCAATGTTGGGTAAGGCCAAAGGTCTGGAGGATGGGCAGGCAGAGGAGTACCATCTCGGGAGGGGAAGGGGAAAGGGGAAGATATCTCGGCTGAACCCCGCTGCTTGAGGTCCAAGGTATAACAGTATCAGGGCCCTGTCTGATGGATGGTCAGGCTTTATTCCTTCTAAATTGGAACAAGAGGGTTCTGGCCCCCACCCCTAGAGATCTGTTTGCATCATGTCTTTAGGACTTTCTTCTCTCTGGGTCCCCAACTGAAAAGAATGTTGCCCAGCTCACTCCCTCCTTTGTCAGCCCCATACAACTGTCCCACATCCTGCTCTGTCCACCCCTTCTCTGCAGCCTCAGCTAGGGAGCTTTTGGGTTCCCTGGCCTCTTGGGCTATAGACTCAGGCGCAGCATCTTTTCCCCTTCTGTGTTTGGCTGTATTCAGCCCTTTGGCTCATGGCTTCCCTGCCTGCCTGTTTGTCCTGGGTAAGATAAGGGATGTCACTGGGTGGGGTTCATAGTTGTACACAAAGTGAGTATTCACATACAGAATCCATGGCCAACCACGCCCACCCTGGCCCGCAGGTTCCCTGTAAATCATCCCCGTCTAACACAGTGGGTCTTCAAGTGAAGAAACAGATCTTTGGAGAGGCCACCAAGCAGCCAGGCGTCACCTTCATTGCGGCCAAGTTTGATGGCATCCTGGGCATGGCTTACCCCCGCATCTCTGTCAACAATGTGCTGCCAGTCTTTGACAACCTGATGGAGCAGAAGCTGGTAGAAAAGAACATCTTCTCCTTTTACCTGAACAGGTGGGCTGGGAGAGGGAGCAGGCAGTTCCCCACTCCTTGCTTCCCCTCCCCAGCTCTCATGGGCTCAGCTTTGCTGAAACTTGGGGTGGGGCTTGGAGCCTGTACGCACCCTCCAGGCATGAGACCCCATCCCCTGATATCCGGCCTCATGATGTCTTGAGAGATGAATGCACCACCTTCTTACAGATAAGCAAACAGCCTCCTGAGAAAGTTGTGTCCCGTCAGGGTCTGCAGCTGGGAAGTGCTTGGGCAGGACCTTGTTCCCTGGGTCCAGGCTGCTGTTGCCTCTTTTTATGGGACTAGACATGGTTAGGGTGGTGATAGTTCCTGGCTCAGTCTGCCTCATGCTTCCTATGGGGAGGTTAGATGTGGTCCTGATTGGGACTACTGGTGGTCCAGAGGGGATATAACCGTGAGCCCTGATCTATGACAGGGCTTCCCAGGAAGGTGGCCCTAGGTTGGCTTCGAGAGGCAGATGTTGGAGCACACTCAGAATCCTGGTCTCCATCTGCCAGGGTTTTCCCAAAGCTGCGGTGGCCTAAAGGGAACACTTGGAGACCTTCCTGCCAGCTCAACAGAGTCTCCTGCCCAGCATGGAGACCCCTGATCAGTGGACCTTGCAAGGGGCCTCAGTTCCTCTCTTCACACTGGTGCTGGGCAGGAGCTGCAGATAGGGAGGTGGCTGGGTGTCAGGTACCCCACCACCTAGGATCTGCCTCCCAGGTGGGTGGGAATTCAGCAGGTGACTTCCAGCCCAAGGTGCTGCTGGCCGCTGGGCTGCATATGCCCATTACAGGGTTGCCTTTCTCTTGTCTGTTTGGCTGTGGGTCTGGACCCTGACCCTGAGCCCTGGGGCTCTTCTGGCAGAATTCCTACCCAGAGCTTTTGCTGTGGCCAAGCCTTGTCTGTCCCCACCCTTGGCTCAGCATCTGTTCCTTTATTTCTTGCTGGGCCAATGATTGTTTCTCAGCAGCAGGGCTCTGGGCAGAGCTGCTGGTAGGAGGTGGGGGTGCAGGTGAAAAGCTGAAGTCATTTCCATGGGTCACCCCACCCAGGAAGTGCAGGGGAGAAGGTAAAATAAAGAGAATTCCCTTCCTTAGGGCAAGAGAGACCCAGGAGTTTGACTACAGGGCTGAGACCCACTTCTCTGACTGCCAGGCAGGGTCTAGGGCCAGCTGCTTACTGGGCGGAGGCGGGAGTGAAGTCAGCAGGGCAGAGGCCCAGGGCTCAGAAGAACAGGCTTGTGGGTGGAAGAGAGGAAGGACAGGATGTCAGTCAGGTTTTTCTACACCTGTGACTTTGGAAATGATGACAGGAGGCCAAGGCTGGAGGCAGGAGAAGCCCCATGTGGGAGGACAGGGCTTCTGGACAGGTATCAGCCAGGAGGAACGTGGCAAGTGCAGTCAGGGACACCCCAGGAAGATGACAGTCATCTTTTCTTAGGATTCACTGCATGTTAAGGTTCAGGTTTTCCCCATTATTTTGTTTCAAAAAAAAAAAAGTTTCTAGCCTCCCAGCTGTAGACCACAGAAAGCCCGAGCAAGTAGCTCTCGTTGCACTCAGGGGCACCTTGGCTGGCTGTAGTAAGAGTCCAGGTAAGAGAGTAGAGTGGGAGGGGAGAGAAACAGATTCAGAGGCACTCACAAGGTAGAGGTTGGTTCTGGAACAAATGCAAAAGCCCTGGAGCAGAAACAGGCTACCTCCTCAACTTCTGAGTGGTGCCCCGCCTTAAAGCTTTCCTTGGTTTTTTTCTTGGGCAGGAACAGTCCTT
>NDGN011374286.1:0-11438 GCA_002564285.1 Tympanoctomys barrerae
AGATTTTAAGTTCCTCTATATCTCTTTGACTCTGCTTCATGTGATCTATTTCTTTCTTATATTGTTCATTGAAGGATTCCATCATTTTTCTATTCTCTAATTTATCAGTGTCTTCTTGAGAAGCAGTTATTAATTCCTTCATTATAGTTATCTTTTCTTTTTTTGCTTCAGAGATTATTTCTGATCTGATTTCCTCTCTATGTTTCTGCAGTTGGTTTTTTACTTCAGATACTATTAATTTTGAGATTTCTCTATTTCAGAGGTTATTTCTGATCTGAGTTCCTCTATACCTTTCTGCAGTTGTTTCTTTACTTAGATGCTATTAATTCAGACATTTCAGCTGTGTGTTTCCCAATTTCTTCTATGCTAATGTCTTCTGCATTTGTTTTGGGTGGGCTCTGCACTTGAGATTGCAATTTGCTCCTTTTCTAGTCATGTGATAACCAACTACTATTATAGACTACTGGACTATATTGGATTACTTTGCTGAATTCGTTCACCTACAATATATGAATGGAAATGGAATATCCATCTCTGATGAAAGTAAACAAAAAGGGGGATACAAATGAAGGTCCATTTTGTAGTGAAAAAATATATATCTGTATACACAAAATAGCATAGATATACAGCTACTTTCTCTTAGTTCAATGAGAAGAAGGTTTTAAACTAGTAGTGTGTAGACATGATATCATGTCTGTATCTTATACTACTTGATATCTTGAATAACTACTCCAAAGACAACAATATGCAATTATTGTAATTGTCCTACTAACCTGTTTTGAAACTTTCTCAAGGCTACTTTTTTCTCAATAAAATTAAAATTAAAAAAGAGTTTTATATAGGAAATATCATTTGGTACACACAACTTCCTAATGATATACTATTATTGTTGCTGTTTTTGAGATTACCTTTGCCTAAAACTACACAAGAATTACATGGAAAAAGTCTTATTCACATGAAAGTAGTTTCAGAATTTATACTTTGAATTATTTGTCTTGATCTGTAGAGACATATAGCTATATGAAAACTATGAAGCTGACACTACTTGTTAAATGAAAAACTAACAAATTTCTAGAAAGCTACTTAATTGTAAGATCCTGTTCTACTTTATTATTAAGAATTTAAAATTATAACAATAATTAATGTTTTTGTCTGTAAAATGTAAAAGCACTGTGAAATAAAAAAAGCCTCCTTTGAACAGAAAAAAAGAATTTCACATTGTTTTTAAACCAACATTCCACAGATGCACTGCCTGGCTAAGGGACCCTTTTCCCATGTAGGAAATGTAACTGTTTACCAGTGTCCCCTGGAAACAATTTTAGTGGAATGCAAATACTTGTTGAGCTTTTTTTTTTTTTAATGACAAAACATTAATGAAAGTTAATAGACCCCATTTGGCTGATTAAATATTATTACAAAATTGTTTGAAAGAGTGTTAAAAAGAAAGACCACATACTTTGGTGGCTTCCCAGGAGCCTTTTGCCTTCCCTCAAGGGATCAGCAGTTTGTTATCATCTACATGGGAATCAGCCCACATCTCCATCTGTGGCTCAGCTGTCTCTGTACTTCACACGTGGGGACAGCTTCAGCATTGGCTACCATGGCAGAAGGCCAGGTCCAACCCTTGGGTCTCTTCATGCCACATCTCCTGGGTCATGGGGTTTTGTTGCGCCCTGGTAGCTTCAGACCCACCACCTCTGGCCATCCTTGCCATAATTAGGCCGGCCCCCTAAGTTGCCAGGGCTCCTGTGATCACCCCTTAGGTGGGCTTAATGACCCCAGCACTGCTCTGCATCCAACCCTCTATACTGCAAGCAGGGAGTCATTTCCAAAGTGCAAAGTAGATTTTAGTAGTTTCCAGATTAAACCCATTCAACAGTTTCCCATCACCCCAGAGGACAGAATCTCAAACACGACTTCAATATGGCTTTCCTGCCTGACTTGTTTGCTTGCCCAGTGAAATTTCCCCAGCCAGCCCTGAGCTCCAGGGCTGTGTTCCTGGAATGTACCTATGCTGACACCCAGGCTGTAGCTCTGGCACCTGTGACTCCTTCCTGCCCTTTCATTCACCCACCCAATATCACCTCCTTTCTTGGACTGGGTAAGCTCCCCCCCTTTTTGACTTCCAAGTTATTGTCTGCTTTCTAGTTTTTGTCTTCCTGTTAGCATGTAATTTCAGTAAGAGGAAGACATATATCTTGGTTAATTCTCATAACCCAAGTGCTTAACTATGAAACAGATGTTCAATAAATAATTGCTGGATAAATAAATTCTCACAATCCAGTGTTTGGAGACATTAAGTCAAAAACATCAGAGCCCTGGGACTGTTCTGGAGAAGGGGTGGTTACTGTTTGCTTGGTTTTGTGTTCTCACAAGAAGCTCTCATGGAAGGAGTTACAGATATTTATGTGTTTTAGAGAGACAGATCTAGCTCCCTAAACCTCCTTTTAAAAGGTAGGCTATCTTTTCTCTTTTTTCTTAAAAAAGGCTGAGCAACATACATTAAAAGTTAAGAAACTTAAACTCTGTGAGGTCTGAATTCACAAAAATATTTTAATGAGTCCAAAGAAAGTATCATGGTCAGAATACAGCTTTGCTGGAGGGTGAGAGTGGTGAGGAGATGTGGAGTTGGTGAGAGGAAGTCTTACGCCATTATCAATGAAGATCCTTTGTGGACAGTTCAACATGAATATTTTGCTATGTCAAAAGGGAGAAGAATATAAAAATCTCAATCTTCCTTATCGTGGCAGATATGAACTTTATCCTCCAACTGCTCTGGTTGAAAAGGAGAGGTCATTCTCATACCTTTCTTTCAAACTGTGAATTCAATCTTATTCCCTGCACAAAAAGAAAAAAAAAAAATCCACCCCCAATGTCCACAGATGTGCTGTTCATAGTAGCCCAAAGATACAAACACTACTGACACATGAATGGAAAGCCACAATATGGCCAACAAATGCACTAAAATAGCACTCAGCACGCAAAAGGAAGAAAACCTGATGGTGTTGACACATAGATAAACCTTGGGGACACTATGCTAAGTGAAATGAGCCAATTGAGAAAGGGTAGGTACTGCAGGATTCCATTGTAGGAAGTACCTAGAAGAGTCAATCCAAAGACTAAAAGTGGAAAGCCCAAGCTCCCTGTCCCACCAGATCCTGATTCTACTCAGCTGGCCCTTCCTCCCGGACTTGTGCCACCTCCATCCCATCTGGATCATCCCACTGGGCATGCATGTGGCCTTTCCCTTTTCTCTGTTTCCTCTAATTTATTCTTGGGGATACACAGCAATCATTTACAAAGCCCAGTTATGATCTGCTGCTCTACCTCTTTTAAATACACAAAACATCATAGATTTTGGTCAATTTGGGAAGCACTCAAGTTATTTATTATAAAGCCACCAGTTTCAACCAGACTATTAGTACTGATTCATTCAGAGAATGAATGGTAGGTGAATGGTAGGTTCATTTACTCGTTTTTTTTTCTATTCCTCTTACTTGGTCACATCTTCTAGTTTTCTTCCCATTAACCATATACAGGTCTGGCCAAAGTTTCTTCTTGTTGGTGCTGTAAAGAAGACCTTTCGTTTTTGTCTGGATAAAAGGGTTATTTTATCTTTAATGATTTAGGGTTTCTTCAGGAAGTTTAACAAGTTAGAGAAGACTCCCAAAGCAAGTCCAATCTAGGTTTGTTACAGTGTGGTCACAATGACCAAGTCAGTTCCAAGAAGCTAATTGTTCTTTCTCTTGGGACACATCCTGGTAGAGCCATTCCTCAGAGAGGTCCGCACTGTGATGTGCTGACCCCCCAAACCACAACTCCTACTTTTCTGTCTCTTTCAAACCATCCACTCTGCCCTGAGGTCACCTCCCTACTCTTTTCTCCTGTGTCTCCATGAATATCCCTCTGATTTCCACAGGAAACATCTTTGTAAAATCATTATTAAAAAACAACAGCGCTTCAAAACCTGTCATGCTTAACTTCAAAGTTTTAGGTATTTTCCTTTCATGCAAGTTTTCTGGGTCTTTCCAATGGAAGTGTGCCTTTTCCCTCCCCTCCAGGTTATGACAGCTCCACTCTCCATCTGTGCTTTAGGGATATTTCTTTGGAAGGGGCAAACTCCAGTACTATATTCCAGTTCAGTCCTACTCCACCCAACTTTGGTCACCCAATGGTCTTTTCAAGTTCCCTTTCACATCCACTCAATCTCAATGAACTGAAAAGTTTATTAAAAGTGAGAACTAAAAATAACTTTAGTAACTTGAAAACTAATCCCCACAATTTAGCATGTATGGCAAAATATACATTGTATATAAATAGAAGGCTAATGTGCCTTCTCCAGCAACCGTGCCACAGACGCACAGGAAATTCACATCAGCTCATCAAAATCAACTCTGCTTTCAGACACTGAAAAGCTGTGTTATTTGAATTTAAATGGGCAAACATTTCTGAAAGTGGCTTTGTGCTCTGTGTTTGTGATATGCCAAAGTCTGACCCTTTCTCAGAGGCCAATTCTCTGTGTCTGAATTTATCATGGCACCTGGGCATAGAGTTAAACTTGATGGTACATAAACATCTTGGCTTGGCAGGAAGTGGAGAACTGGCCACCCCACACTTTAGGCAGACATGAATAGGAGATCTGTATGAACTGTGGCTATAAGACATGAGCCTCACGAAGATCCTGCGGTGGTTGCAGATCTTGGATAATTTGGCTGAAACTGTCTTCTGAGAAGTCCTTAAGATAAAGGAATATAAATTCCCATTCTATATTCTGGTGTCTTCTGCTGGGAAATGATAGCGATGTCTCTAAACTGAAAACAATTCTTGCAAGGTTTTAATAACAAGGTGAAGGACCTCGAGATAGCTCAGTGGACTAAGCACCTGCTTAAGCAAGTGAAGGGTTGGGGATTTAATCCCTGAAACTTCATGCCACACCAGCCCAACCTTTGGGTGTGTTGAGCTGGCCACCAAGACCGGGCATGGTGGTGTATGCCTGTAATGCCAGTGCTGGGGAGGCTGAAAACAGGAGGATCACTATGCATCCAAGCTGCATAGTGAGACCCTGTATCAAATACGTTAAAAAACCAAATACAACCAAAACCCAAAAAAGAATGTACAATCAAAATATATGGTGACTATTTAAATGGAAAGGGACATGAGAGTAAAAGATACACTGCCATTAAGCCTCTTTGCTTTGAACACACTGGCCCCATGATTCTTGCTACTTTCTGAGGCAGTTCTGGAAGTTCTCTTTCATGAGTATCTTTACGAGACATGACAGAAAACACACTCAAGGCTGTCGCTGAGCACCACCCAACGGAAAGGCAGCTGTGTGGCAACAATAAGCTGTGTCCTCATCCACCTGACTCACTGGGTCTGGCCCTGTGTAACTTCCAACTTTCTTGAAGTCAAAATGAATCAAGGCAGGACACTGGAGCAGCCACAACAGCATCACTGGAGACCTTCAGAACCAGGACCTCAGGAACTGCTGCAGGAAGCAGCAAGATCGATGGGACAAGCGTGTCTGAAGTGAGGACTAGCATTCTGAAGGACATCAATGGCAATGTGTCTTATACTATAATCAATGTAAAAAATTATGCATTTATTGTATTTCAATAATATCTTGTATATTACACATATTTTTCTCCAAACAGCAAACTTTTTGTGGCTCACTTACTACTAACATTAATTTATCATGTTCTCTGACCCAATCTTCATCTGGCAGTTTCTTGTACTCTCTAGAACACAGTGTGTTCCATAAAATAAAACTGTCCACCATGACACATAAAGCAATGGTGCTAATGACATCCAGGTATGTATGTGACACCCAGTCTGGGCTCAGCTGTCCCATCCTGGCTCCCACCATTCTGTGCTTTAGCAGTTACACCCTGTCTTTACGTGGGCCATCCTCTATGTGGGAGGCCCTTGCCACATGGCCCTTGCCCCATTCTCCTTCCTAGACTCCTTCAGGTAACAGCATCACTCAGCAAACTTTCTAGACAGTGGCTGGGGGTCAAGTGGTCTTCTCCGTTAGCCCTCGCACATCCTGGTCATGGGACTGAGCATCTTCTGTTGTCATCCAATGTCTGTTTACCCCACATAACATCCACTCCTTAGAACACACCCTTTTCTTAAACTTCTGATTTACTGACATCCAGTACAGGCCCTGCCACACAGGAATCCCATAAATCTCAGTTGAGCTGAGCTGGCTCTTATACAGAATGAATTATTACTTTCTCCATAAAAATAGACAGGGAAGAACACCCAGAAAATGACTAAGGAAAAGAGTGTTTCGGATAAACCCCAGCATGTTTGCAATTATTTCCAGCAGCTCTTGATTACTCAAAGACAAAGAAAACTCTTGGCTTGGGTGATCCCAAACAAGTAAGCAAAAGCTGTACAACGTATGCAAGTTAGGGCTAGCACACAGTGTTCATGTCCTTCTTTCCTGTGGACATTATTTTAGGCAGGGGGACAGTGTCAAGGGGGCGATGGCCTTAGGACTCAGAATCAATCTCCTGTTACCATGGGATGCAAGGGACAATCTCTGTCTCCATCAGCTGGCACAGAGAACCATGAAAAGCTAAAGGACTAAGAGAGTAGTTCAGAAGAAAAAGGAACTAGTTGGAACCTAGATCAATCAGAAGTTAATTTTTCTCCTTGAAAGTAAAATTTGGATATATATAACAACATACAAAAGAAAATTGCCTTTCTAAAAATGTGGCAAGAATGCTAGGAAATGTGTCATTCTGAAACATCATTTTCTAGGAATATAGTTCCCAGAATAGTAAAAATAATTCAGAACAGAATTTGTTGTTTTAATTTATTTTAATCTTTTTTTGTTATTCTGTTTAAGAAAACTTAAATGCAACATAAAAATGAGGACGAATTAGTAACAAAATATTTTTGCTATGAGAAATACAATTTTAAAATGTGATGACATTACTGAATAATCTGTTCAGGAAAGGGTATACTATCTCAGAGCTTAATGTTTCTACTTGTTATATAATTTTTATAGGTTTTTGTGCTGGGTCCATATTTTTATCTTTTATCTTTTTAAGAGCCATTTCATATAGCTTTAATTGTTTGATTAGTAGTAATTTGATCTGCAAAACACATGACCTATATTTTAAGGCTGTAGGAAATAATTTTTGTTTCTTAAATTTTACATATTTGGTATATGGTCTCACTATGCAAGTTGGACTCCTAGTGATCCTCCTGTTTCAGACTCCCCAGTACTGGGATTATAGGCATGTGCCACCATACCCAGACTCGGTGACCGGCTCAGTGCACCCAGGGGTGGGACTGGTGCAGCATATGGTACCAGGGATCAAACCCTGGTCCCTGCACTTGCCTAAGCAGGTATTTAGCCTGCTGAGCTATCTCTGCAGTCCAGAAATACTCTTTAAAACTCCAAAATGTGCTTAGCTATAGAAAGACACATAAAAGTTAGCTTGAAAAAGTATTGCCTTCCATGGCTGAGAATTCAAGTTACTCCCCAATCCACCCCTCTCCCCGTTTTCTTTAGAGGTGACCACTTTGGTTCTTGGCCTGACATGGTCGGCTCAAAGCTGCATCCCTCCGGCTGTCACTACCTGTGCCCATGTCATTAGCTTTTGCCTAATGAGGGTTAAGTGGCAATGTCCCAGGGATGTCCAAGGACAGCCACAATGAAAAGGGCTAATCTTTCTACTATCCTATTGGCTGGAATGGTGATAAAAGGCGAGAGCTTAGGCAGCCTTTTTAGCCTAGGAGGAAGGACAGTAAAAACAATGTAGGTGTCTGAAGACAGCAGCTGCCACACCTGTCTCGGAATGTTTGCTTCTTCCCTTATTGCACATGAGAGTGAAATGTCTCTGTCTTGTTTAATCCAGTTATCTTTAAAAAGACAAAAAGAATGCCACAGAATTACTTGCTTTGGCTGACACAAGTACAAATGTCCCCAAAGGCCTATGTGCTAAAGGCCCTCAAGACAGCACTGCTGGGAGGGGGTGGAGTTGTAGGAGCTGAGGCTTCCTGGGGGGTCGTGAGGTCATCAGAGGCTGTCTCTTAAAGCCATGGGACCTCCATTGTCCCTGTGTGTTTTTCTGCTCCGTACTTGGTGACACATTCAGTTCTGCTCTGCCATGACAGGCTTCCTTGGACAGAACAGCAACAGCACCCAGCATGGGCTAGAACCTCGAAAACTGCGAGCCCCATAAAAGTTTCATTTTTGTAAGTTAATTGTCTTGGGCATTTCATTGTGGTGACAGAAATCTGACATGACATTTGAGGAAGGTTTCATGATAATTTAGAATAAAACAGCTTTAGTCCATTCTTTGACGATCCCTTTAACTTTCTGATACTGTAGAGTGTGAGACTGTGTCCAGTGACAAACTCCACTGAAACACAGGACACCATGACACTCAGGGCTTCTTCTGCAAGTATTCCTGACGGATGCCCAGGAGTATAATTAGATACAACTGCAGCGGCTTTGTAAGCAAGGGCTCTGGACCTGCAGGGGGATCAGCCCTTAACCCCTGCTGGCCTCAGCAGCTCCTCTCCAATCACAAGGGCATTTTCTTTGAATGCAGGGGCTGCTGCTCCTGGGGTCTGACTGCCTGTCTTCACTTGACAAGGGATCATCCACATTTTGGCTGATCCGTGCATCTGTACGAGAACTCTCCTCACCCCCTCGCATCACCCTGTTCCCTTCCTACCACTTATTACTTTGTAAAATTATCCATCGCCATTTATCCTTTGTCACTTGTTCACCTTAGTGATGTTTCTCCCCCAGGCCTGTGGCTCTGCATTGCAATGGGGACCCCGCACCCACAGCTTGGTACCTGGGAGCAGAGGTCGGCATGGCCAGGGCCTCAGCACATACGTCTGGGAGGCACGGATGCGAGAATGAACCGACGGCAGAGGACAGCAGCTTGGTTCTGTCTGCCATTCTAAGAGCAAGCAGGCTTTGTCCACTCTCCTGCCAGGCTCACCCTGTGGTATCTGGGTATACTGCAGGCCCTCACTCTCATGACATCAGCATCCCACTACCAGCAGGAAGATCCCTAGGTTTGAGGACCAATTCTGTTCATGTTTGTAGTCTATAGTGCCAAACACAAAGCCTGGTGCATCTACCTCTGCTGTAAGTTTTAGGAAACAATGCAGTGGCTACAAAAAAAGGGGAGATTGTGTAGTGACTCTAGAGAAAACTCTAACTTCAGTGTGCAAATGTCATTGATACTGCAGTACTTTTGCCACAGGCACATCTTTTCTCTCATTTCTAAACATACTTTTCTTTTAAAAAAAAAAAATGGGTTCCAAAGTGTCAGCCAGCCAGCTCCCTTCAGAACTGTGAAGTTCGGCCCATGCCTCTTGATGACAAGGGAGGAGGCCATGACCCAGGTCATGTTTTACAGGATGGGCTCACAAGGATTGGTTCGTTGAAGAACATCTGACCGAGCTGGGGTAGCTGCTCCCTCCAGGCTATTTGGCCCGCCACTATACTGGTGGGGGAAGTTGTCAGATCCCAGCAGCATCCCACCCCACCAACAGGGTCCGTTCTTATGACCAATAAATTATCATATGCTACTGAGGTCATTAAGAGCTCATAGATGAATAAAGACTCTTAACCAGGAAATTCCTCATGTGAAAAGAGATTTATGATGCTGGATAAAATAGGGAACAACAGCACAATTTAGGAAAATCATATCCCCACTGTAGTTTATTGATGCCTTTCCTATAGGGGCAACACCAAAGGGTCCAACAAACATTTTTATTGTTTTTCAGAGAGACTTTACAAACCTCAATCAAGAGATCTGAAATTCTGTAAAACACATGCTTGTTCCTTAACTTCAATTTCCTCCAGTAGTTTTATAGATCCCTCCGGCCAAGAGAGCAGAAACAGATGGCGCTCGGGAGGACTTTACAGTGTGTGCCTGCAACGCCACACTGCGTTTAGAACTTTGGCCGATCCTGAGCTCCTGGTATTAATCCTGATACGCAATGACCCTTGATATTGCTTGTGCTTTCCTTTTTAATCTGGTTTATTAATTATATTCTCTTCAAAGAGTTTCTTCTGGAAATTCCAAACACATTATCCAGGGCCATCATTTAGGTAAGTGGAGGAAGCAGGCCGGCATGTATTTGTACAACATAGCACTTTTCCCCAGGGTCTACCTTGCCTCATAAACTGTTGTACTGGTGTGAAAAACTACAAGTCAGGTCTGAAAAAGAAAGTTCTCCTCTTAAATCACAACCATATTTGTGGAAAGAGAGGAAAAGAGCGATGCATTTAAAGTCACAGCCAACAGCCAAACTCATCTCACTGCTTGCTCTTTATTTTCTTTTCCTAGGTAATTTATTCCCAGCCCCCACTGTCTCTGTACAATTCACTGTCTCCCCCTGCTGCCATACTTCCTTTGTAGCAGTGAGGATTTCGGTAACCTGTGGAACTGGGATACTTGCTGATCACTGTCACTTGAGTCATTATTATGGGCAGAGGTGCAGAGTGACTGGTGGAAATACAGTGGAAAACCTCATGAAGGAATGTTTCTAAGTGGGAAAACCCTGCCCACCAACTGAGAACCACTTGCTCTGGCCAGGGGACACAAGGGAAGCATGTGCTGCAGTCACAGACATTGAGGACGGGCTTTCTGGCAAGCACAGCCTTGGCGAATGAGCTGAAGTAACGGGAAGAGAAGCTATTTGCTGGAGCAAAAAGAAACGCTGATGAGTGATCAAAGAGCTGAGGACAACTGAAGGTGGAGATAGTAAGTGCCGATAACGGAGCATTGCTGCGCCAACCAGGGGGAAATGAGGACAGCTCTCTGGCTCTAAAAGGCACTAAACCTTTACAGCAGATGAGGCTGAGGAAAAGTCATCATGCAGGGAAAGGCAAAGGGGGAGAGAGGAAATGCACCGGGGCAGGACTGGGGTGCACGTGGCTCTGAACACGAGAGGTGCCAGCTGGCTTCAAACTGCAGCTTGGGTTCTAGGGAGCTCTGTGACTCTGTGAGAGTGATTTCACCACTTTGTGGCTATGAGACAAGAGAACCCACCCCACAGGGTTGTTGTGGACATGACCCAAGTGACATGTAAGAAATGCTTCTTAACAGTGAGTCCTCAGTCACTGGGGCCCTGATTTAGCTGAGTGCTGACAAAACACCCTCTAATGAGGGAGGATGACTGGGCCTTCTGTTCCCCAGTTTTTTTTCTTTCATTTTTAATGAGATGGATATTATTTGTGCCAACATTGCTGTCAAGAACAGGAAAAAGTTTAGGATGAAGTGAGGTGGAATTTCCATAAATGGGACTGAGGTGGATGCTGGAAAGAGTAATTAAAAATCTGTACTTTTGAAGAGGAGCATTTTTATATTTGGCTGACTTGAGGAAACTGATCAGGGTCCAGGCCAAGCTGAGAAATAGTAGGTTGAAAAATGCAAGAATGAAAAAAAAAA
>NDGN011374312.1:0-13038 GCA_002564285.1 Tympanoctomys barrerae
AAATTGGTGCTCACATTCTGGAAAGCAGTGTGGCAATATTTACCAAGAGCTGCAGCCTTTGCATGCCCTCTGAGGGGGAACGACTGGGGGAACAACTAGACTCAAACCATAACACAAGCCCTGTGCCCCTGCGCCACATCCTCAGCCCTTTTTACTCTTTTGCTTTGAGACAGGGACTTTCTAAGTTGTACAGACTGATCTCAAACTTGCAGTCTTCCTGCCTCAGGCTCCCAAGTAGCTAGGATTCCAGCCCTGCACCTCCCCACCTGACTTGAACACTCAGTTTCATATCTTGTTTTTTAGCTTAGAATTACTGCAAAAATTTTCTTGTATCATCAAAATATGACTCGTAATGACTTTGTGTTGCTCCACTCTGTAGCAATATCAATTCTGTCCCCGATCTGCAACTATTTTACGCTTCAGTTGATTCCAGTTTTTCACTGTGATAAGCGATGTCTTGAAGAGCAACTGTGTACATAAATCTCAAGTCGCATCTCTGGGAACATCCTTCGAAGGTAATCAGAGAAGTGGGGCCACTGGCTCAGAGGGTGTGCAAAGGCTGCAGCTCTTGGTAAATATTGCCACACTGCTTTCCAGAATGTGAGCACCAATTTACACCCTTGCTTATATTTTATGAGCAGCTTCTCTGGTGTTCTTGCCAATGTTCGGTATTAAAGTATTGTTTTATCTTTGCCAATTTATTACATTAAAGAATGGTATTTCAGCTTTAGATTGGCCTGTTGCCCAGGTTGCTCAATATTTATCAGGATTTTCCATAACCTGAATATTTTTCTGGCTTCAGCATCTTCCAAGAAACTAGGCCACCTCTCTAAGCCTCAATTTTCTTTACTGTCTAATGGTGGTATCTATCCCGACTCCTTGGGTTAGTGCATGAATTAAAGACATCCAAGTTTCTAAAGTGGTTCACACTATGCCTGTCACAGAACACATAGGTGGAAGCTATTATTCCTGATGTGACAATTGAAAACTTGTCAACTTGTGAATAGTTGCAGCCTTTTCGCCTACCTCTGCGTGTTAAAGATGATCATGGTTTTCTTTCCACATATATTTCTACCCCTTCCTTTTCTTCTAAAAGAGAGGCTGCTATACTTGGGATGCATTTTGTGAATCAGAATGAAGAGGAATGAGAGAGGAAAAAGACCAGGAGATGCACTTGGCAGGGAGGATGTAGACCACCAGCACCCAGTGGCTGGTACCACCCGGGTCAGCTGCTGGCTATAATAGGGCTCATGGTGGCTGGCTCCCAGGGTTGTTTCTGCTCCAGGCAATGAGTGGGTACAAATGCACACATGCTTGATCTGGGGCTCCTATAAAGAAGAAAATATTCAGAGCATGTCCTCACAGTGGATCACTGAAGCACAGGAGATGAAGCCAAAACCCACAAACAAATTTAAGGCATGTATGCTTGTTACATCTGTTGACATTCCAATAGCCAAAGTGCATCACATAGTACGGTCTGACAGTGGGGCCTGGGAAGTTATCTCTTCCTATATTGGGGGTGGGGGGAATGAATATTTGCCAAACATATGACCCTAACAGTATTTCTAGCAATTTGCAAGAGAAGGAAAGCCCATAGGGCACTGCAAGAAAGAGAGAGGAAAAACAGACATGTATAAGTGAAATTTTCCAAGTCAGATTTCTTTTAATTTCTGCAAGAGTCCAATTAAGAACTCCTTCTAAATGACTTCTGATCTGCATGTTATTAATTTTTACCTTCTCTTGGGACTGATCCTACAGTGCAACGGTCTCAAAATGCAAACAGTGCTACCTCATTTACTGCTAGAATGCTGTGCAGAGCTTCCTCCTTGGGTATCTTAGAGCTTTTGAGCATTTTCTAATGGTTTTAATTCTTTCTTCCACTAGGAGAACAGCTTTCTAATCGTGCTTTCCCAAGGAGAGGTGCAACTTCCTCAAGAAATGGGTCAGATGTCCCACTGTCATTTAAAGTAGGACAGAAAATGAGCTAGAGAAGAGTTGTACAGGAGGGCACAGAGGGAGGGGGGAGGGCTTCCAACTGACGGGGCTTAGCCGTGATGGCTTAGCCGAGACGCACAAGCTCCAATTCACCTACAGATGCTTCTAGTGAAATCAAATTGATAGTGAGCCCAGGGCACGGTGCCAGTCAGATAGAGGTGGAAGAGCTCTAATGAGAGGAATCATGTCAATTTTAGTGGCCTTAATCCTCTGTGTAAAACACTTTCCTTTGTCTCCTTGAAGAATATTTCCTAGGAACCTAGACAGGAAACTGAAATCCCTGATCTTAGGGATGGCTCTACAGACGGCTGCTACCGCACACAAAGGACTGCCTCGCATCTCCAGTATCATGATGGTTTGTTAATAAATATATTCCAATTTTTGATTCCCGTTCACTGTGAATGTAGATGGGCCTGCCAAACAGGGATTTATCAGTTCTGTGTATCTCTAAATGGCATCTGTCTTTCCCTTTATCCAAAGCACTTGTTTTGCTTCAAAGAAAGCTATGTTCTCTGCTTCTTAAAAATCAAAGTCAAGAAAAATCACACTGTAAATCATTCAGCCTTCCTGGAGCATAAAGCCTCTGTGGCTCCAGTATCTATTGGTTTTCACTGGACTAATGGATAACACATGTGTTTTTTTACAAATATACTGGATTTTGGAATGTTGGAGGGGGTTTACTATAATTCTGTCTCAAGTCTTTACCAGATGTTTTCCTAAAGATTTTGTTCTTGTTTTTAATCTATGGCAATTTTATCTGTCTCTGTCCTTTTCTCAAGTTCTACTGTAGGCAAATTTTAACATGGTTTAAAGCTCAGAGTCAAGATTCAACATTGGTAGAATCTTCAGCCATTTCCTAGCTGAGTGACCTTTTGTAAGGCTTTTTATCTTCCATCAGCTCCATTTCTGCTGAAATTAGGAAAATACTAGAAATTGACTATGGAGTGTGACATACCTGCCTTCCAGAAGTATAATCACTCTGACTGTGTGGGATTTCCGTGGCAGCCTCAGTTCCCCTTCCCTGGCTAAGTCCTCCTTCCACCACCCAGACTGTGTCTCAGCTTTACGGCCTGAGGGTGTTATCCACAAAGGGGCAAGCAGAAAAGTGCAGAGACTCAGTGTACAGCTCACAGTGTCAATGGTGTGTGTCCTTGTTGGCCTTAGTTAGGAGGGACAATTTGAGGTGTGAGCTACTTGTATGGGGATTGAGTCTTGGCAGTTGACAGCATTCGCCCGCTTGACAAATGCACCTTTCATTGATGTTCATCATGCTACTATTCTACTCTCTCCTCTACCTTGTGCCTGCCAATTAACTTTTCGTACCCAAATCCTAGAACCACCTCCCAATAAACCATCTGTACCCATTGTCCTTGTCCCAAGCTCTACCCAGGGGGACCCAAACTGAGAAAACCTAGAAAATATTTGCTGTTATTATTTTTGTGGGAGTACCTCTCTATCCCTAGGAAGATCAATTTCAGACCACAAATTCAGAATATTTTGTTTAAATTTAAAGATATACATGTAGAAAACATTTGCCTTGACTTACACATTTAGTAAGTTGTATAAAATCAGAATGTCCTCTCAAGTTATAAATGTATGGTTTTTATACCTCTATGTCTTTCCTGAAGCATTTTATGTCTCACACTGCCATTGTATATAAATGTCATCTTGGTTCCATCTCTAGTTGGGAGAGGATAGGGCCTGAGTCTTATCTAACCT
This sequence comes from Tympanoctomys barrerae, assembly GCA_002564285.1. Classification (NCBI taxonomy): domain Eukaryota; kingdom Metazoa; phylum Chordata; class Mammalia; order Rodentia; family Octodontidae; genus Tympanoctomys; species Tympanoctomys barrerae. The sequence goes on from NDGN011374312.1 coordinate 3,715, forward strand.
CATCTCTTTCAGCATTTAGCTTAGAGGCCTGCACATTGGAGGTACTTGATAAATATTCAATGAATGAATGAATGGATGGATGGATGAATGGTGGGTAAATGAAAGGGGAACAGATTTCTAAAACTTGATGCCCAAGTCCTTCAAACAAAGCATCATACTGATATCTCTATACTGAGCTAGGTTTATATGTACATATCATATGTATTAGTCCATTTTACATTATTATCACAAAATACATGAGGCTGAATAACTTTTTAAGAACAGAGATTTATTTTCACTCACAGTTCTGAAGGTCCCAGGTTCAGGATGTGAATGTAGTAATGCCCTTCTCACCGGCAGGGTCCAAGGCTGACACAGGGCATCATGTGGCAAGAACTAGGGAGACCTATATCTCTGCTGATCTCTCTCATTTTAAAAGTACCAATATCTCCATGAGGACTCTACTTTGATGATTTGAGCTGATTCTCATCACAGCCCATGGCCCTCCCTTTGAACACCATATTGGTTTCAGTTTCTGCCTTCTTAATACCTCCCAATAGGGATTAAACTTCGCTGACATGATTTGGAAAGGATAAATGATACTCATGCCGCAGCAAAAGTCTACAGATCAGGAAGACCTCTTCACGCATGAAAACCGCACTACTTATCTTCCTCAAACATGACCGGAGCTTGATAAAGAATTGCTGAGGAATGAGTTAACTGAAGAAAAGCAAGTTCTGTGCTATTTCTAGTGAGTAGTTGTCATTGGAAATGGTGTCCAGAAGACAGGGCACTAACCAATTGGAACCTGGCCCCCGATGGAAAAAGCTGTTATCAATCATGGGAATCATGGGGAGCTCTGGAAGCCCTTCAAGGAGAGCAGGGCAGCAAGTGTGACATAGTAGACACTCAGGGTCTCCACTCTAATAACCAACTGTCCAGAAGTGTTTTATGATTTCAAGTTACCTGGCCAAGGTGATCTGTGCTGCCTGCATGTCAGAGCTGGTTGTCAAAATTGACATCAGATCCTCTCAACTCTTAGATAATCCCATTTTAACCCCAAACACCAGCACTGGCAGGATGACTGAGTAGGATGAAGGCTCCACTCATCCAGTGACCAAGAATCATTTTCCCCCACCAGTGCAAAGCCATCTGGCTTATACTGGCATCGACTATGGTTTCAGCGGCTCCACGCCATGAGCTTTGAGCCAGTTGGCCTACGTGGAGCCCTTCTAGCCTTACCACAGCCTGACCTCTTGTATTGTGGAAATGTTCACTGCAATTGCTCTAGATTTTAGCTGTAATCAGGCTCATGGTTTTGTGGCAGGAAACTGGCCCTCATGGGTAGGTTGGCATACCTCTTCAGATGGACTAGGGATGGACAGATGTCCTCCTTCCAATTTTCTTTTAAATTTGACCTCTCCTCTGGCTTGGCCAGAAGAGTACAGCCTTGCCAAGGTGATTTTATTGTGTGTATCCTGGATCATATTCCTTTTATGTTTGTAACTCCGTTTCTTAGAATTATTATTTCTGGTAGAACTGAGGTTAGTTTCTGGCTACCTATTATTTTTCCAGTAGAAGTGCTTTATTGATTCATTTCAACATTTCATGAAGTTCTTTTGAAAATATCCGAAGATAGACTCCTAGGTCCTACAAACTGGGATAAAAACAAGGATTATAAGTGCACATGGGGCTCAAGTCAGCCTTATGGGTTCATGGAAGGCTTCTGGAAAGAATTAGGGAAAGAGTTGGGGTTATTAGCAGTAATCTGCCTACTTGTCATTGCCTAGGTGCATACTATCAACTAAGTAGTACACAAAGCGTTATCCCATTAGATACTACAAGTGCCGTTCTCTCCTGGGGCATTCTCAGTCTCCACTTTAGTCTGAGAAATAAGGGAGCAGGAGGAATGAAGAGGGGAAAGCTGGATTCAAAGGAAGCTAAGCAATGGAATATAGAAATCGTGGTGGCTGACAATGGGCAGGGGAGGGACCGGAAGCTCTGAGTTCAGACTTCTAGCCCAGATTTCTGGCTCACATGACAACACGGGGGCACCATCAGCTTGTTTTTATTTTGTTTTTTTTCCCAAGAAGTACTGAGGATTGAACTCAGGGCTCTCCCCATGAACTTTACCCTTGTTCTTTATCATTGTGTGTTTTGAGTCAAGGGCTTTGTTGGTAAATTGCTAAGTTGCCTGTTGCTGTGGTGTGGATCTGGAAAGCCCGCCAAACTCTCACACACTCAGAGGCAGGGCTTCTGGAAGGCTCTTGGGTCATGGGGGAGCTGCACACATTGGTGAGTCACCCATGGGTGAGTTCAGAGAGAGGTGCGCTGATGGGAGGTGGGGCCTAGTCAGGGCAAGCAGGTCCCCAGAACAGGACTCGGAAGGGCGTGTCGCCCTCACCTGCTCCTCCCTTTTCTTTCTACTTCCTAGCTGCCTTGACTGGAGTAGCTGTCCTCCACACAGGCATCCTCCTCTATGTTGGAGCCAGCCAACTATGTACTGAAACTGCTAAAAACTGGAGCCCAAATAAACCTCCCTCCTTCAAGCTGTGGATGTCAGGTATTGTGTCCCAGTGATATCAGTGACAAGAGGGTGATTCAGACACCTGGCTGGGCTCCAACTTTCAGTCTTCTCAGCCAGTTGCCAGTCGCCACCATGCCTGGCTGACACCAGCTTGTTTTAAGTGGCTCGTGAAGCAAACAATGCCTATAATTTGACTGTGTTTTCACTGCAAGTATGTTGAAAGGCCTTGAAAAATAGTAAAAATAGTAAAACAATTGTCTTTCCTTGTCCGTTTTGTACACTTTCTTCCACACTGGGTGTGGCAATTCACTGAGAAGTCAGCAAAAAGAAAAGATAAAAACCATTTTCCTCCCTCTTCCCAAATTAAACATCAAACCCATACAGCATCAGTCCTAGATCAGGCAATCAAACGGCACCTGGAATTAAGCCTTTCGACATTAAAATCATTCAAACCCGAAGAACGTAGACTGAAATGAAGAGGTGTTTTTAAAAAAATGGGCTGAGGTATACCGAGAAAAACAACCTAAATTATTAAAGCAGAGTTTTCACAGTGCAGGGAAAATGTTCCAATAATGTCAGATTAAAAATGTAAATCTATTTGCCTTCCAAATGGGTTTTATTCATGCTCTTCGCAAGGCCTACAGTTTACCTATTTGTTTATAAAAGTGAGTTTGGAAGAAAATTAGGTTTGGGCATGCTGGACTCTCACATTTGTCGCTAACCAAAGATGCATCTATCTCCTGTTACTTCTGCCTTGGTAGTGGTGCCTGCACAAGTTTCTCCCACTGAATATGAAGATGTTCTTCAGGGTTGTATTCCTGTCTGAATTCCAGTGCCAAATGTTCATGCCATCTCAAAGAGATAATTTCTTCTTGACTTATTTTATCCCCCTCCTTTGTTGGTGCCATAACATATCCATAACATGGAAATTATGACATCAAATTCACCTTCATATCTAAGGACTTTGATGTCTAGAATATAAAGTCAAGAAGGCTTTGAGACAGAATTAGTTAGATGGAAAAAATGAGACAGGAAGTCCTTCTGAATTCAATGACCAGGAAAACTTACATTCAACTATGATCTGAAGGGTCATGTCTCATGTATAAAATAAAATATTGTCTATCCCAGCACTGTGTCAGAGAGCTACACGCTGCAAACCCATAGAGTGACATTTAAATTGTTCTAGGAGCCGCATTTGAAATGAACGAAAACTCCCACAATGTTAAGTTTAACATTCTTTCCTTTAGCCCTATCTTTCTCAATGTTATATTTCAACATGTGACCCATGTTAATGTCATTGAGATTCTTGCACTCTTTTTTTTTTTTTTTTTTTTTTGCACTCTGTCCTTGCCCTCTGGTTTGCATGTTCTACTTAGGGTAGCTTCCCACTCCGAACAGCTGCATGGCCAGGCGCTCAGTGCACCAGTCGTAGGTAGCTCACGGCCACCGTGATGGTCACTGCAGAGCCACTGAATTCCATGCCAGCTTTCCCCTCCTGTGAAGAAAGAAGAGAAAATATTGCTGCAATAACACACAGTCAAATGGTTGCCTTGATGACGTCCAGGTCTAATTCTTCTTCATCGAACTGTTCCTTGATTTCAAGACAAGTAACACGGTAGAAATCTCCCTTTTAAGGGAAGAGACAGCTTCATTCAAGGGGCAATGAAATGGAGGCATTGAAATGAGTGGCAAGCTGCAAATCTACATCAAAATAGGGGTAAAAATTTCATCATTTCAGATGGTGCAAAGTTTTCATTTCTAAATGTCAGCAGATTTCTCTTATACAAGCTTGTGACTCTATTAAACATGAATTACAAGAATTCTGTTCCTTCCCGGCAATATTAGTCTGACAATTTAAAAAAATATATAGACCTGTTTGGCACTCTGGGATGGCTTTAATTTCTAGCTGGGAGAGCTCTTATGCTCAGCATTTTTTGGGGATGGGAACTATAACAATTAGATACACCCAGAAACTTTTTTGAGAGTTGTTAAGTATTATATAATAAATCAAGGGCTGGTGAGATAGTTCAGCAGACTGAGCACCTGCTTAGGCAAGCACAGGGACTGGGGTTTGATCCCTGGCACCACAGGTTGATCAGCCCAGGCCAGAGTATGCTGAGCCTGCCACCGAGTCTGGGCATGGTGGCGCATACCTGTAATCCCAGTGCTGGGAAGGCTGCAAACAGGAGGATCACTATGAGTCCAAGCTACATAGTGTGACCCTATACCAAATACATTTTTTTAAAAAATCAAGTTCTGTTTCTTATCATGAGCATCATTAGTATTTTAGTCCCAAGCCCAGTGAACCTATCCTTTTTCAAGCTGTGTCTACCATCTTTCAAGCTGTTCACCTACTACAGCCGAGCAATCCTTGATTCACAAAGCACATGTTTAGCTGTAATAGGTGACGTGGTTTGATACGGTACTGCAAGAATCTTGTAGAATCAGAAAAATCTGACTTGAAGCCTCAATTACTTACTGGGTTATTACGAGACAGTCACTTAAGTTGTCTGGGTATCAGATTTCTTATTTGTGTGAAAGAGACAATAGTGTCTACCCCAGAGATTCCTGTGAAGATTAAATGTGATCGTAAAGGTGCGCTGCCCCGAGCTGACGCTTGATTAATGAGTTTTCTCACACTGCCTTCCTCAGGCTAGCTGGTAAGTGAGATTCAATGATGTCAAGTGTTCACAGATTCGGTGCCTGCTGCAGAGCTTTGTATCAGTTACCTCTTGGCGTGTGACAAATTACTCAAACACTTGGTGGCTTAAAGAAAACTGAGTCTATGGGCCCTTATTTATTTATTTATTTTCCTTTGGCTCAGGGAACTAGATGTGGCTGGGCTACAGATTGTTGCTTTCGTGACATGAGGGTTGCCGTCCACGGGGCTGAGGTGTCATCTGATGGCTTAGTGTGGGAGGTCTGTCCACCAGCTCATGTCAGTGGCTGTCAGCAGGATTCAGTTCTCGTGGACTCCTGGATTGACGGCCTTCATTCCTCAGAGGCCAATGACGGGAAGACTTTGCAACTCTTTGCTGAAAGGGTTGATCTAGAGGATGGTTTACAACATGGTGGATGCCGTGTGTGTGTGTGTGTGTGTGTGTGTGCGCACGCGTGTGTGTGTTTGGGGTAAGGAGGGAAGGAAGAGAGAGGCAGGCCAAGGAATCGTCTTTTCTTGCAACTTAGTCTTAGCAGTGATCTTGCTTCATTTTACCCTATTCTACCTAGAACTGAGTCCCTGGGAGGAGTAGCACTCAAGGGTTTGCACTGCCCAGTGGGGGGATACCAGAAGACCAGCTCACTAAGGGCTATCCTGGAAGCTGTTTCAGCAGGTTTCTCCTGCAGCTTTGTCTTCCTGTCTCCTGCATTACTCCCCGTCGCACACAGGTCCTAAGTCTTTCTATACTGGCCAGCACTGAATATGTCAGAACTCTCGGCTAAATGGGGCCCAGCAAGGACCCATGCTGTTGCACAGACTTCTGAAATTACACCACATCATCATTGGTTAACTGAGCATTTGTCTTCCTCTCTAAGTAGACTGTTGACATCATGAGGACAGGAAATAGGTTTTCTTTACTGCAGCAATGCATAGCGCACAATAGGGCCTAGCCCAGAGTCAGTGCTCATGAAATGTTCATCAAATAAACAAAGGAAGGAGAAAGACTTTTTGCTTTGTAAAAAGCAAAAAGTGGGAACAATCACAATGTCCATGTCACAGGAAACTGAGAGGCAGAGATGCTACCATCTCAGCTTCAAATAGGTAGCGAGTGGTGGAACCCTGGTGTCCGGGTAGAGCAAGCTACTGCAAAAATCTAGACTCATAGGCTTAGACTTTGTGATCCCCTGGTTATATGTGGGGTGTGTGTGTGTGTGTGTGTGTGTGTGTGTGTGTCTTGAGAGAAGGGTACTGAGCAGCAACCTCAGCTGCTGAGTCAGCAGCTCAGCAACTTCAGTCAGCCCTTTGATCCTCAGAGGGTCAGTAGACCCTTTGCCCCACCTCCTGCTGTCTACGATGGAGCAAGCCCTCCCCAGCTGAAGCGCCAGTGCATTTCTGCTCCCTCACACACCACAGACAAGAAGGAAAGTCTGATGAAGGAAAAGGACAGCACAGAAAAGCAAAACATGTGGAACCCATGAAGCTGTGAGTCCTAGAAGTAACTAGAAGCATCCAGCTTCTCTTGCTGCCTCTCTGACTATTTTTTTTTTTTAAATGTATTTACTACAGGGTCTACAGGGCCTGCCTATACATGACTACTAGTGATTCTCCTGTTTTCAGCCTCCCAAGTGCTGGGATTACAGGCAGGCACCGCCACGCCCAGTCTCAGCATGCCCCGCAGATGGGGCCAGCATGGCATGCCAGGGAAGGAATCAGGAATCCCTGACCATTCTTAATGAAGCAAATGAAGCTATTGCATGCTTTTTCAATCCTCAGTGGTGAGGATTGAAGCCAGGGCCTTCATACTGAGCTGCTCAAACCTGTGATCCTCCTGCCCCAGCCTCCCCAATTTCAAGGATTATAAATGCCCCACATACTTGTTTTAAATAAACACCTCTTAGGTTTTCTAGTATCTAGTTCCTTTTAGTGTCTAGGTCCCTTTTGCTGCCTTGTTTGTTTTGACATGTTTCTACTCTTTGTCTAGTTAAACTTAATTTTTTTTTTTTTATAGTTCGAAGCATTTGGGTGTACTAGAGGAAAATTAATGAAAAAAGAGGAAAACAGAATTAACGTTAATTGAGTGCTTATATGCAGTGGCTCACATTCTAAATATTCCTCGCGTGTCAACTCATTTCAAAGGCTCCATACAGCCAACCACATGGATGACCCTGCAGGCAGAATGACTAGTTACTCTTATGGAGATTAAGCCCGATAGTAAGTGACTTAAAGCAACAATGAACATGGATGATCTCCCTCTGTGTCTATGGATCAGTAATTTGAGGGTGGTGGTGGGTTCCATTCTAGCTCACACGAACACCAGGCAGAGCTGGTCAGGGGCATGGTCACCTACAGAACTCGCCAGGCCTGTGTGATCTGTGGCCCGGGTAGCTCCTGACCAAGGTTGGCAGGTTAGCAGGGAGCTCGGTTCTTTCTGCCCCCAGGGTTGCTCAAGCATCTTTATTCCATAAGCTCAGAGCATTGACTGAGGAGAGCAAGGAAGAAACCACTACATCCTCTGTGACGCAGGATTGGACGTTACCCGTTGTCACTTCCACACTGTCCACTGGACGCATGGGACAGCCACGGTGACTGTGGGAGGGTTTCCAAGAGCCATCCTTTTGGCAGGGGTGACTCAGGAATGGTGCAGGCTGCCACAGTCCGGGTGGCTTGCACACAATATAAGGGAAGAGAAGCAGCTTGCTCTCCACCTCTTCTGCTCTTGTTGCTTTTACTGTCTTCTGCAGCCATGAGCTAGTACCCCCATTGTGCTCCATGTCTTGGAGCCAGCTGATTATGGACTGATACCTCCACAAACTGTGAGCAAAATAAACCATTCCTTCCTTAATTTTGGATGTTGGGTATTTTGTCTCTGCATTGAGAGAAAAGTAACTAACATACAAGGTCTAAGTGATTCATCTGGGCCTCAGATTTTCAGTCCTCCTGCTCCTGCTCCCCCAGTGACTGGGATTCTAGCTGTGTGCCTCCACTGCCCCTGGCTCTGAAGGTAATGTCATGCCAAGTTTTTGATCATTGGTGCATGGAACAAAATTTCCTAGTGTGGACTTTTCCACCTGTGGAGTCATAACAGTGCTCAGAAAGTTTTGGATTTTTGGAAGATTTCAGATTTTGCTTGTTTTGAATGTTTCAAATGATAATTTACAGTATATATTCATTTTTAGGAAACTAAAAGAAAGGATTTTGAATATTTGCCCATAACGCAATGATGCTTGAGGAATAGGTGTGTTCATGTCTTGATTTGAACATTGTATAATTCAAACATATATTGAAACAAAACGTGGTACTCTGTAAATATGTATAGTTTCCATATTTGTTAAACATTAAAAGAATTAAAAGAAAGGAGAACTTTTAGAGCCCAAGACAGGAGGATCACAAGGTTCAGCCCAGCTTGGACAACTTATCTGCTTAGCAAAATACTGTCTCAAAATAAAAAGGGCTTAGGCTGGCAAGACAGCTCAGTAGACTAACTGCCTGCTTAGGCAAGTGCAGGGACCAGGGTTCAATTCTGGGCCCCACATGCTGTGCCAACCCCACCCCTGGGCGTGCTGAGTGCTCAACCAAGTCTGAGTATGGTGGCACACACCTGTAATCCCAGCGCTGGGGAGGCTGAAAATAGGAGCATCACTATGAGTCCAAACTGTGTAGTGAGACCCTGTACCAAATACATTAAAAAATAATAATATAAAAAATAAAAAGGGCTGGGTATATATAGCTTAGTGCAAAAGAACTGAGTTCACTATCCTCTGTGTGTGTGTGTGTGTGTGTGTGCATGTATGCACGTGTGCACATGTGCATGTGTGCATGTGAAACCTCTCCCCCTATACAATTTTTTTTAAAAAAAGCTTTCAGTTTGAAAGAGAATGGTTTTATCTCTTGTCCAGCTTATATGGTGAGGAGAATGGAAGTGACTTAGTATAAGACAACAACTTGGGGCCAGCCAAATAGCTCAGTGGATTAAAGTGCCTGCAAGCAGGCGCAGGGGCCAGGGGTTCGATCCTCTGGCCTGCCGTGCCAGCCCCACCCTGAGGGAGCACTGAGAAGGCAATTGAGACTGGCCATGGTGGTGCGCATCTGTAATCCTAGCTCTTGGGAGGCTGTAAACAGGTGGATCACTATAAGTCTGATCTAGTAGTGAGACCCTGAA
>NDGN011374321.1:0-13239 GCA_002564285.1 Tympanoctomys barrerae
TGCATTTGTTCTGGGTGGACTCGGGGCCTGGGACTGCATTTTGTTCCTTCTCTTTGTCATTTTCTACAACACTGTCTTCTGATCTTTGGTGTAGAGCTTAGCTGGAGTTATTACCTTAACACCAGGTCTGGATCTATGAAGTTCAGACTCCTCCAGGTGAGTGTGACTTGGGTCTGGTTGCTGTGCTCCACTTCTTCCTGTTGCAGCTCTTGGAGTTGAACCCTCTGTGTCACTCTGGGAAGATGTTCTGCTCCTGAATCAGCTGGGTGGGCCTTGCTTCTAGCCTCTTTGCAGGGAGTTCTGCTGCAGGTTCCACTCCAGCCCTGGGCTCTGGGTCAAATGAGGATCCAGCGGGCCCCAGGTCATCTGGCTCACACGCCATGCCTGGACTCTGGGTCGAATGAAAAGTATTTCCTTTATAAAAATAAATAAATAAAATTTTAAAAAGAATAAAATACATAGAAATACATTGGCCAGATAGCTCAGCAGATGAAAGTGTCTGCTTAGGCAGACACAGGGACTGGAATTCAGTCCCCGGTGTGCTGTGCAGGCCCTGACTCCGAGGCTCTCTGAGACAGCAATTGAGACTGGGCATGGTGGCCTGCACCTGTAATCCCAGTCTTGGGAGGCTGAAAACAGGAAAGTCACTATAAGTCCGATCTGTGTAGTGAGATCCTGTACACCCTGTACTAAATTAAATATATATATATATATTTATTAATATATATTATTAATTAATCTTATTAATCTTATTAATCTTATTAATGAAAGATTGAAGAAACAAATAAGTGAAAATATTCCATGCTCATGGTTTGTCAGAATTAATACTGTTAAGATATCCATACAATCCAAAGCAAAGTATAGGTTCAGTGCAAGGCCTAACAAACTTCTAATGGAATTTTTTCATAAAAATAAAATAAATGTCCCCAAATCCATATGGAACCAGTAAAGAACTGAATAGCAAGCAGAACAGAACTGAAGGCATCACACTGTCTTATTTCAAAATCAATTACAAAGCAACAGTAAACAAAATACTGTAGTATGGTATTGGCCTAAAAACAGACCCACAGGCCCAAGCAGTGATCTGGAGTGGAATAAATTGCCTAGAGGTAAACCCACACAGTCCATCTCTGACAGGAGCACTAATACCCAACAGGCATCTCAGTGACTCTTCTCTCATTGCTGGGACAAATACCCAACACTCAAAATGAGGGAAGGAGAGGTTTATTTAGCTCACAGGTACTGGAGGTTTCCGTTCATACTCAGCAGGCTCCAAGGCAGAGTGGCACGTGGCAGAGGGCAACCTTTCAAGGTGGCAGCAAAGAGCAGAGAGCAAAAGGGAGGAGGAGCAGCAACAATGGCTGCAGAGAGCAAGTCTGTGTCCCTTAAGTTGCATTCAGGCCATACATCCCAGGCTGGGAGTAGTATTCGCACCCATAATCCCAGCAGCACTGACACCCATAATCCCAGGGGATCATGAGTTAATCACAAACTCTAGAAGTCGGCCCGTGACTGCATGAGGCTTTGCGGGGACACCTAGACACAGACCATAACAATGGGGAAAAGACAGTCACTTCAGTGAGTAGTTTTGGGAAAACTGAACATCTATATGTGAAAGAATGAAATTTTACACTTACACCACATACAAAAATTCACTGGAAGTGAATTAAATATTTTATTGTAACACCTGAACCCATCAAAGTTTTAAGAGAAAATGTGAGAGACAATGTGCTAGACTATGCTAAGGTAGTGATTTTTTGCCCTGAATACAAAGGCCCCAAAGCAAAAGTAAATCAGTGGGACTAAAAAGCTTTTGCACAGATAAGGAAACAATCAATAAAATTAAAAGGTAAATTATGGAATAGGAGAAAATATTTGCAAATCATATCCAATAAGGAGTTAATATCAAAATATATAAAAGATTCAATTGGTACAACGCAATAGCAATCAAATAAAATGAAACTGATTTTTCTGGGCATAGTGGCACCTGTCTGTAATCCCAGATCTCAGAAGGCTGGGGCAGAAGGATGCCCTTAGTTTTGGGCCAGCTTAGCTACATAAGCAAGTTCAATGCCAGCCTGCACTGCATAGTGAGACATTTGAAAAAAAGAAAAAAAAAAAAAAAGAAGTAAGACTAATTTGAAAATGTTTCAAGAACCTGTATAGATATTCAGCATCACTAATCATCAGGGAAATGCAAATCAAAACTACAAGGAGATATCACCTCCCTGTGATAATGGTTATTATAAAAGAAAAGCGATAACAAGTGCTGACAACAGCGTAGAGAAAGGGCAGCTTTTGTACAGTAAATCAGTACAGCCATTATGGTAAACAGTATGGAGATTCCTCAAAAACTTCAAAACAGACTATATAATCAAGCAACTCCACTTTTCAATATTTATTCAAAGGAAATAAAATCAATGTCTCAAAGAAGTATTCGGACCCATAAGGAAACAACAACCTGTGTGCCCATTGATGGATGAATGGATAAGGAAAACGTCAAACACACACACACACACACACACTCACACACACACACAGAGTGAAATATTTCTGAGCTATAGAAAGGAGAGCTTGCTTTCTGCAATGGTGTGGACGAACGTAGAGGCCATTATGATAGGCTAACTAAGTCAAATAGAGCTGAAAAAATGCTGCAAAATCTCACATGGAGTCTTAAAAAGTTAAATTCACAGAAGCAGAGATTAGAATGGTGGCTGCATGATCTGGGTCATAGGGAAAATTGGGAGATTTTAGCCAAAGAGTTCTAGCTTTCAACCATAAAATAAATTCTGAGGCTCTAATAATGGCATGATGAGTATAGGTGTAATACTGTATTGTACTTGCAATTTGCTAAAAAAATAGCTTGCAATGTCCTTTCCTCCTACAAACACACGCATACACACACACAAACACACAAACATGTTTCAACTATGTGCTCACTGGTGTGCTTGCTCAGCTGTAGGGTTCAATTTAAAATATAGATAGATGGGAGAGAAAGAGAACAAGAAGAGAATTTTCTGTAGTTTACAGATTGGGAAACTGAGGCTCAAAGAGAAGAAAGGCTTTGATCAGCAACTGTGACTCACGTGCGTGGTCCTGAGTGAACCCAGCACACTTCCTAGGCATTGCCTGCCGCCTGAGATAGGACTATGGAGCATATCAGTTGACTCCTAGGCCTACACGTGAATCAAGGTTATGTGGGCACATGGAACAGGGGCTTGTGACCACTTGGTGTGGAATCTTCCTATTGGAAGATGCACCTAAGACCTAGAAATGCCACGAAAAGCATGGTTGGTGGACTGGGATGTTGCTCCTGTACAAAATGTGTGTGAGGGCTCCCAAGGGGAACAGCTCCATCACTTGAGATTCCATCTGGAATTGTTCCTCACACTCATAATGGGGTGAGAAGATGGATTTGGTGGTCCTCATTTGTGAGATGTATTCATATTTTCTCAGATAGTGAGAATTTATTCACAGTCCTTATCAAAGTTAGGAAAATGTATGTGTTGTGCAAGTATATGTATGGGTGTGGAGGTGAGGAAATTTCTGGAAATAACATGAAATCCATCTTTACAAAAATTTGGAGGTATTTCATTGCAGTCATTCAAATAAGTATCTAAGTTGATCTACACACACACACACACACTTACTCTTAAGAGAGAGGAGGAACAATTAATACCAGCATAGAGTGGGTAATTCAATTTCATTTTCTTGTTTTTTTTGGGGGGGGCGGCTTTTTTTGTGGTACTGGGGATTGAATTCAGGACCTTAGGCCTGCCAGGCAGGCACTTATGCCCTTGAGTTATCTCCCCAGCCCAGGTGACTCAATTTCTGTTTGTTAAGACATTGCATCAATTCTGCAAGCCATGTAGGCCAAGTTTCACCTCTTTTCAACCCTCCTTTCACCTCAAAAAATGAAAATAAGGAAAATGTAGGTCATATTATAAAAAGCCTTGGTGAAAGGCCAGTTTTCAAAGTAAACGCATGTCCTTACCATTCTTTTTAAAAATAGACAAATTTATAGCTACTATTTGCAACAAGGTAGCTATACCAAGGAGACACCACACACCGTGTTTCCACTGAGTAGAAATCGTGGCCTGCCTTAATGCTTTCAGCCTGCGGGCCTCGCAGCCCAGCCCTCCGCTTAATTGCAGCTGCAGTTACCTCAAGTGTCTACTACAGAATGAATCCTCTGTCTGGGCACAAGAACAATAGTTTCCTCATTCACACAGGACGTTCCCTTTAAACACTGTGCTTCCTGAATGATTCTAGGACAGTCCTTCTTTTCTTTAAGACTGTCTTTTCTCATTTTTGTTTTCTTTCCATAGTAATATGCATTTATTTTAGAAACTTCAGAAAATAGAAATACACAAAATGAACCGAGACAAAAATAATCTGGAGTTTGATTCAACTTACTTTCATCTATATATTAAATACATAGTCACATATATACACATGGATAGAAAAGCTATCTTTTCTCTATTTCAAAACTTTCATTTTATAATTTCATTGCATTGATCACATTTCGCTGAAACAATCGCTTTTTGTCATTTTTTATGATATTATTTGCTCTTGTTTGGTACCCAGAACGGAACTCAGGACCTCACACTTGCCGGGCAGGCGCTGTGCCGCTGAGTGTATTCCCAGCCATATTTCATGGTATTATAAACAATAGCCCCATAATTAGCCCTGGAAGCTGAGCTATTGTGAGTGTCCTTGATGATTTTCTTAAAATAAATTTCTAAGAATAAAAATGTCAGCTTAAAATGGATGTAGGAATCTTTTGTGTGTGTGCTGATACTGGGAATTGAACTGAGGTTTCAAGGTGAGCTACATCCGCAGCCTTTCTAATTTTTTTTGTTTTGCAGCAGGCTCATGTTACGTCACTAAGTGCTCAGGCTGGACTCCAGCGTATTACTCCTGCCTCAGCCCCACTTGCTGGGATTGCAGGGCGTGCTGCCGCGCCCTCCTGGCTACAAACGTTTCGGATTGCTGATGCACACTGTCGGATTGCCTTCCTGAGCACTCGCATCAGACCCCATACTCGTTCTCACCATGGGGAGGTTCAGAGAAAATGTAACCAAGGCGATCTCACACACATACAAAATAATCAAATTATGATAAAGGTAAAATTCCATCAATTTCCTCAGATTTCGATCAAGAGATTTCCTTCATGCCCGTGGTTATCTGCAGATGTGGTGACTCAGAAATTGGCGTTCAGAGGCCAGGTGTACTATCAAGTGATTCAGATTCTTTGGTAGTTTGAAGGACTTTATATTGCCAGCTAATAATGAGCTGTTTTGGCACAATCCCCAAGGGGGTTTCCAGCCAAATTGAGAGTTCTACAAACTCAGATGCAGAGTATAGGCTATAAACAGAACTTAACTAGGATATGAGGTGACGCGAGCCAGCTGCTTCCTCTGGGCAATCGTAATGTCTACTATTAAAGAATTTACAAATGAGGGGAAACTTTGAGTCACTCAAGTTTAGGCCCTGGGATAGGGATGACAGAGAGTCCACAGGGGCTTGTCACAGCCCCATTAGGTGAGTGGAGTCTAGGCTCCAGTGGGGTTGGTGAGTATACTCCAGCCTCTGGGCAGGGGTGACAGAGGAGGGCAGAGAGGGCAGAGGGGAGGGCCGGGAAGGGGGTTCCTGTTAGACTGGATGCAGATCATAACCTTTTTGTTTACTGAAGATGGGGTGTTGGGCAGATTCCCGAAACTGGCTGAGCTTCAAGTCTATGAAAAGAGACCAGCTTCTCCTTCTAGGGCTGTTAAAAGACTTCCGTGAAAGAAAATGTGTGAAAATTACAATAACTGACACATTGAAAGAACTCAGTCAATGGTTGCCATTATTACTATAATGGTTAATAATGATTATTTCCATTTCTCTTAGAATTAGGAAAATGTGGCTTTTATGACTGATTGTTAACCACCATCACTATTTATTTATTTATTTATTTGGTACAGGGTCTCCCTCTGCAGCGTACACTCATAGCGATCCTCCTGTCTCAGCATCCCTAGTGCTGAGATTATAGGCATGTGCCACCATGACTGGTTTCAGTGGCCTGCTTGGCGTGGGGACAACATGACATGAGGTACTGAGGACTGAACTTGTGTCTATGAGCTTGCCAGACAGGTGCTTAGACTGCTGAGCTGTCTCCCTGGCCCCTTACCCTTTTTAAAAAAATATTCTCATTTTCAGGGATTGTTAACCTGATGTCCAAGAAGTCCTTTGAGACCACCGGTAGATGGAGAAGGAAGTTAAATTTGGATGGAAATAAAGAATATCATTGACTTTTAGTAACTTCTGACCAAAAGGTAATATTTCCTTCCATTACAACAGGATACAACAAACTAAGGTCAACAATATTGATCATACTCTGATTTATGGCACAAAATCTGTACATATTCATATCACATTAAAATTGCTGCAGATACCTCAAAATACCATTTTCACTGCACTTGTACTTCAATGTGCTGTATGTTCTCAGGTGGACTCACTGGACGGCAGTGAGAACGCAGGTGAGCAGTGCGTGTTTGTCAGCAGATGGGACACAATGGAGCTGGCTGTCGGGACAGTTCTACCACGATTTTAAAAACATTTTGATAAAATATTCCACTGTGTTGGATTTTAATGATTCCATGTGTTTTATTTTATGTATTTATAAATTATTATGCTGAGAAAAAAATCTGCAGATTTCACCAGACTTCTGGGGACACCACAGCGCAAGAGAGCTTTGAGCGTGGTAGTGAGCAGCGGTGGTGAGCCTGCCGCAGGCAAGCACAGTCCTCTCCTCAGTTCAGTCAGCCAAATCACCCCAGAGGCCGACTATCAGATATTCAGGTTTCATTGCAGTGTTGGCATTTTGAAACATGAAAGTGGCTTTGGGGTTATAGTTTGTCAGTTTGTGCTGAACAGTTCCCCACTCTTGGCTTAGAATGTTCAGGCAAGATCTGCCTCAGGGAGGAGAGCGGCCCTCTCCAGCAGCCAGGGGGCCTCTTTATGAACTTTCTTGTCTATTACCCAGACAATGGATACCCAAAGCGACATTTCTGTGGAGAATTGCCAACAGGTGAGGGAGTCTTATCACTCCTAAAACCTAACTCTGTATACGAAGAGACAAAACGTCTCTCTCCTTCCTGCAGAAGGCTGATGCTAAGAGCATCCCGGAGAAATAAGTTACCTAACTGACAAAGGCCCCAAAGGATCATTCAGCATTGACAACTTATGGATAGCAGAGGAAGGTGGAAGAAGAAAGAATAATGGAGAGAAATCCAGATAGCTCAGCAGACTAAGCACCTGTTTAGGCAAGTGCAGGGACCAGGGTTTGACCCCTGGGCTCACTGAGCCAGCCACTGTGTCTGGGGGTGGTGGTGCATGCCTGTAATCCCAGCACCGGGGAAGCTGGAAACAGGGATGACTATGAGTACAAGCTGTGAAGTGAGACTCTGTGCCAAATACATTAAAAAGGAAAAAAAAACAAAAACAGAGACAAGAGGCCCTTAGTTTTAGGGGCCATGAGACCTACTGCTGCAAACAGAGGAGGAACGTTACACCAAGGACTCTGAAATTAAACAACAACAACATGATGGTACTTGATAGTTTATTTTGTGGTACATGATCAAGTTTGGGGGAAATGTCCCCGTGGGCTTTCCACCCTCACCCCCCTCCCATCTCACGATGCTGATCATCTGCTCTAATCCATTTCCCATCTCTTTGCTTGCCCGATTTGCCTGGCCTTTTCCACTTTAAACACTTGATCCTCCTTCGAAGAACAAAAAGCTTTGTACATGTTAAAAAAACAATTAGGATCTGGTAGGACTTACAGCAACTTGTAGCACTGCGTGTTTTGATTCCTTCATCGGGCACGGAGTATTTTCAACCAGGCCTCCAAATCCAGGCAAGAGTTCATGTCACACAGAACTAAAATGGCTCCGAAGGCCCCTGGCTGGAGGTATCCAGGCATACAAATGGGAAACACCATACGAGCAGTGACAAGCAACATCTTTTGGGATTCTTCTTGGTCTTAAGTTAGACATCTTTCATTTAAAATGCATACACATATATACAGTTGTAATTGGGGTGGGATTTTTATCCTAGACATTACAAAGTTTATCTCAGATAAAGCTCAGGCTTGTCAGTCTGTAAATTAGCCCAGTACTCAGGTTTTTCCATTCCTTAAAAAAAAAAAAAACCTTTTTTTGCCAAGTTCAGATACTGACATGTGAAGATACCAGTCTTTACACAGTTTTATAAAAGTAAAATATGGGGAGTATGATACACTAGTACAAAGGTTTACAATAATACAAGCACAATGTATAAATTACAAGGAAGTAGAGGAAGCTTATTGTTCTGTCTTTAGGTGGTTCTTTCAACAGTCATATTGCTGTGAAGAAAATGAAATATGTGTTAGTGACAATTAGGCTAAAGAAGCAGTGGCATTTCTAACCTTTACACTTCTATTTGAGCAAACACAACTTTAACTTTCCCAGAGCTTTAGGCAACCACACTTAGGGCCTACACAATGCTTGCAAAATGTTTTCTAAACAAACCAGGCCCATTGTCTTCCCCAGCAAAGGCTGCAAGCTACTGAGGCAGGTTGGCTTTGAGTGTGTTTTCCTGAGGCTTTAATCTCTTGGGGATTTAGAAGCTAATGCTCAGGGAGTTTTGCCCTGTGTGGGTTCAGTGTAGCTAACCTTTCAAATAAAGTGCTGTGGGCTCCCCTACACTCAAAACTCCTGTGCTTTCAAAGTGTCTTTTGTCCTCTAATCGGAGCTAACCAATCTCAGTATCTGGGAAAAGCTATCCCTACAGGGACTAGGATGGGAACATAGTGTTTTTGCTCCTCAGGTCATGGGAGGTGTCACTCCTTGCCAAGTCCCTGAAGTGTTATGTCTGTCCCCAAAAATGACCCACTGAGTTTAAACTCTGCCTTGTAGGAATTGGAAAGCTAAATATAGACTGTGTTCAGTAATCTTGAAAGAATTTTTCTCTGCCCCTCCCTAAATATGTGGTCTGCAAACAACTCCATACTTGATGATGGTTTCCCACTCATTTTCTTGGAAATTTGGCAGTATCCTAAAGAAAGTATTTATCTTGTTGTACTGATTAACTATACTAAGGAAAACTATATTAATGATATTAGCTTTCCCTCAAAAATTATAGAAAGTTTCCATTTATTTACAGCAAAGTTTTTCATGATAGCAACGAACTTTTAGTTTTCACTGGGTTTTTGTCTCATTATCAGAGGAAGGTAAAAGACCTGGGACTAGAGGAAAAAATGGTTCAGAAAATATAAATGAACAAGTTTCTGTTTGCCTAATCATGTTTGACAGAATAAGAGTGAAAACAAACCACTTCCCAAAACTGGGCCAGAGCTGGACTTCCATCAATTCAATAATATATATCTTGTAGGAAGATTAAAAAAAAAAAAGAACTTTCCCTGCTATGCACAGATGCATATTTCTCTCCTAAATCATATCCTCAGGAAACAAGTGCTTCCTGGTTTTCTTTCGCACTGAAAAGCTTTTCATAGCTGCTACCCAAAGGTTACTAGTGCTTCTGCATGCCTGGCTGCTTGGACAGTTTTTGACTCCTTATTAGGAAGGAACCTTAGAAAATTCATCAGAGCAGCAGTGTAGCATACATGCTAAGACCACGAGCTTTGGCATTAAAGCCTGTTACTACCCAATGGGGGGGTCTCCTATATAAATATTTAATTTCTGAATCATAGTGCTATCTGAAAGATGAGTTTAACATAGTGTCTGATGTAATTAATGCAATTAACTAGTGCTTGTGTGTTAAGAACAGGAGAGCAGGTAAAGGAGAAGACATCTCGGACATCTCTTGCATCTCTGTAACCAGGGCAGGGCTAGTGGGCTCTATGCTGAAAGTGTTGTACACAGAATGCATCTCTTCATAGTCAACTTCAGAGAACCAAGATAATCCAGTGATGGTGAGACTCAAGAAAGCTTATTAGTGAGGGAAAAACTGAATGGTACCAATGCACAGTCAGAGATGAGGGAAGAATAAATGGTGCCAGTTTGAGCGTGGTTGGCTTTGCCATTTTTTTCTTTGATGAATGGTGCATTAGGACAACTGAAACACAAGGGCCAACCCAGGGCATTTTACACAGGCTCTTACCCGCTGGCGAGAGCAGCAGTAGCCACAAATGCCTCCAAGCAATCCATTTATTACTTGAATGAGACACAAGATGAATTCGATTCCTCCAAAAGCCAAGAGGAGAGAAAACAGAGTTACATTCCACTCCACAATGTGCTTGGGTTCCTTGCACTGGGACCAGGTGGAACTATCCAGAAGGTATCTGTGGATACAAAACATAACTTCTGACATATGATGCTCCTGAGGGGATATATCACAAGCTGCTTTTTGGTGTGATCATTTTTATTCAGAAATAAAGGAGATTAATTAGTTTAATATCCTTTGTTTGATTTTTCCCAGAACATACCATTCCACAAAATAGAGAAATTTAACTCAGATTTTACTATAGAGATGAACATGAAATTTAAAAAAATAAAATGTTTAGAAGGACATAGTAGCCAACATGCTTATAATCCCCACACTCAGAAGGCTGAGGCAGGAGGGTTCCCATAATTTCCAGGCCAGCCTAGGCTATAGAGTAAGTTCAAAGCCATTCTGAACTACACAATGAAATACTATCTCAAAAACAAAAACAAAAACACTTAAAACTTTCGACTCCTAATATAGGATTCTGTGCTTAGAAATCCTCACCTTAGAATGATGCTTTATTCCCTAGAGGCATAAATTACTGTAGACAAAAAATAAAAGTACAAACTGTATTTGTGCCATGTTTAAGGTAAAATTCATATATGTGTGGGGATGTGAACTAAGAGTATACGTGGAAAAGTAAAATCTAATTATGTGTTAAGATAGCAGAATTGAGATTTTTTTTTACCTGGTTTCCCAAATGTATTGTTGCTTAATTGTTATCCATATGAAAGGTGGGACCTTGTAGACAATGTTGAATGGCTATTTAGAAGCTACAATCCCTTTATATTAGTTCTTTTTAAGCTTTAGACTATTTCATTAAAATACAATTCTTTTTTTTTTTGAAAATTATTCAACTTCTTCCAAGTGTGGAGATTCAATATGCTAGAGTTTTCAGCTGAGACCTTTTGAACAAATCATTTTTTTTAAATTAAAGAATAAGTTATTTTGCAACAGGAAGCCGAAGGATTAAATCCAACTACTTGGAAACATTTTTACTTTATGAGGTACCCATGCATCCATAATGGCATGAAGCACATGACGTTTGCTCACTCAACAGAGATTACTAAGTTCTCTGCATGAAATCCACGTGGAGTCAGAGCTGGGGACACAGCGGAGAATGAGGCCTGGCTCTGCCCCAGAAGGACAGAGCATGCACATGCATTGAACACATTTTCAAAGTAATGGAATGACAAATAACAACCTGAAGCCACTTTGAAACATTAACACAATGTGATAAGATCATACCTAATTGCACATGTACATGGCCTGAGACAATTGCTAAATGTACGGATACTTGTCTTGTCTGAAAGAAGTTACCTCTGATTCCTTTCCTAAAATTTCAGCCCTTTGGTGCAGCCTCCTATTCTTAAAATTGTATTAGTATTTGTCAGTTATGCCAAACCATGGGCTGCCTTTTGGCAGAGTCACGCCTGCATGTAACATACTTTGATTATTTCTGCTCTCCTGTTACTCCATACCTGTCCCTCCTCTCTCCCTGATCCTCTTTCTCCTCTCCAATAGGCTCCCTTTTACTTTCCCCTCTTTTTTAAATCTCTCTTTCTCTTTCTTTTTACCATTTGATTCTTAATGAAATAGACTTTAATCATATGGGAAAATCTAGGATTGACTTAACTCCACAAAGAAGCCTGGCACAATCTTCTTATCATATCTTGTTGCCTCAGTAGAACAAAGGGACTTGGAATTAGAGCCCTAACTTTGAAAGAGTTCATTAAGCCATCTAGAGATCCATTCTTACGGTTAAAAACGTTCTTTTAAAGTTTCTCTCCCTCTGGTCCTGGCCCTCTGCAAGTCAGTGGAGCACAGATCTGTCTATTTTCAGATCACAATGTCAGAAAATTTTTTACTCCATGTGACTATTGGTCAGCTAATCAGTGACTAGCTGATTAGCTGATTAGTAAGAGCTAATCCTACCTTGAAATCCCTGGCCAAGTTCAGATGAAGGGTGATGGAGAAGGAGGGGAAGGAGGGAGAGGAGACAGAAGAGAGAGGAGAGAGGAGAGAGAGGAGGGAGGAAGAAGAGGGGGAAGGGAAGAGGAAGAGGGAGAGGAGGGAGAGGAGGAAGAGTTTCTTACAAAGCTAGAGCAGATAATGGGAGAGGTATGTAAGCAGCTACTAAAAATGTTTAGTGATACAACTCCCTGCATTCTTGGTACCTAAATTATGACTTAAAAAAATGTATTTGATACAGGGTCTCACTGTGCAGTTAGGACTTATAGTGAACCTTCTGTTTTCAGCCTTCCCAGCTCTGGGATTACAGGAATGCACCACCACGCCCAGTCTTATGGCTGGCTCAGTGTGCCCAGGGGCTGGGCCAGTGTGGCATGTGGTGCCAGAGATCAAACCTCCATCCCTGTGTCCCTGTGCTTGCCTAAGGAGTCACTTAGTCTACTGAGCTATCTTGCCGGCTCTTAAATTATGACATTTAAGAGGCAGATTCATGCAACAGTTTTGTATGTTTGTGCATATGTGAATGATAATTTTGTGGTAGTGTATTCAGTACTGACAGTTGTGAACACTAACACTTTAAATGCCTGAAGTGCCACTTTTCCTTCAGAGGTACCATTAGCAGGTAACATTAACACCTAACAGTGGCAGAGCTCACAGAGCATTGGCTTCTGCAGAAGTGCCCCATGTAGCTCATTAATGCTTATGACAGCTGCCTTTGATATTTTATGGAAAAGGGAACAAAAATGCAGAGAGGTCCACTCACCTTTTCCTCATCTCATGAGAGGAAAATGTGTGTGTGTGTGTGTGTGTGTGTGTGTGTGTGTGCGTGTGTTATCCAACCTCATGTACACTACAATTCATGGAGGTGGATACTCTGAATAATATGTGTATTAAAATTCATTATATTATTTTCCTTCATGAATCTCAAAACTGAACCTTTTAAAATTCAACTTTAGAAAATAATCTCTCAGGCTTTCACAGAGAGCACATTGGCCAAGCAATGGCCGTGACTCATCC
>NDGN011374324.1:0-18196 GCA_002564285.1 Tympanoctomys barrerae
CACACACACACACACACACACACACACACACACATAAATAAAAATTAAAAAAAAAAAAAAAAGGACCTGAGCTCCCCCAAAAGAACGTGTGACAAACTTCTCCAGGAGGCTCGACAACACCACCTTCTCCTCCAGTTCTGCTTTTACACTACGGCCAACAATCCTCAGCTGGGCCTTCCACCCTCCCCCTCCCCTCTCCCCTCCCCCCTCCCCTCCCCTCCCCCCCACCATGATTCAGCTCAGCTGGGTGCTACAAACGGGCTGTTCGTTAATTCGCCACACTATTACCACATCTTTCAGGCCACATTTGCTTGTTACCAAAGAGGTTAATGCTATAGTAATGGAAGTTTCACCAACTAATAAATTTTTTTAATTGAATGAGAAAAAAGGTAAAATAGCAGTGAAACAGTTTCAAAACAGGTTAATATGACAGTTAACAATAATTAATATATTGCATATGGTTGTCTTCCTAGTAGTTACTCGATAAAATTTTTTAGAGTCCTAAACTTTTGTTAAACTTACCAATGGGTCATTCAGCTTCTAAAATTATTTTATTTCAGAAAATAATTTCAGACTGTGTTAGTGTGTTTAGCCAATGACTTTGTGTTTGCCAATACACATAGGGTACCTCACAACGATTAACAAATCATGTCTTACCTTGTTTAAAATCACTGAAAATTGTATTCTGTAGAAAATCAAAATCCTTGCAGGAAGATCTTTTAGGACAACACAAACAAACATGACTCATAGCAGCATTAAAGTCTGTATGGCTTTCTGAATGGGTCCAGACATTGTAAAACTTAATTGTTGTCAAATACTCCTAAGTAAAAAAGACTATTCTTCATGAACAATATTTTTTGAAGCACAAACTGCACAGTATTCCAATTCCTCTGAGATTTTAATGAAAGCCTCGCCCTCAGAACTTCTGAACTCGACCACTGTGGACACCCCTGGCTCCCTTCCTCGCTGTATCTGGGAGAGCGGCTACTGTGTACGGAGGCCACGCTGAACCTGCTGTGCTGAGTAACGAGTGATCCAGAAAGTGTAAAACACCCCCACTCTGGTGAACCATTTTATTGGTTCTGGTTCATAAGGTTCTAACTATAGAATTTCATTCTCTATGCCAAACCTTAATCTTCTACTGGAACAGAACTTTAATATCTTTGAATGGGCTTAATCTTGATCAGTTTTTCACTGCCTGTGTTGAAGGTATAGGAAACTTCACACAAAAATTTGCGACTTTAGGGGGGAAAAGCAAGAGCCTCCCTTGGGTTTTTAAATGGAAGAAGTAAAGGAGGGAGAAAAAAGCATTTTTCAAGTGTATGAAGTTAGAGAAAAGGGGAAAAAGAAAAATATACAAAGGGCTGAAAAGGAAGTAGAACACATACAAGAAGCAAAAGGAAGGGGAAGAAAGGAAAGAAGATAAACATGACCATTAAAGTAAGAGCTAAGGGAGCCATCTGTCCCCAGTCACAGAGACCCTGACATGATGTGTGCAGGGTCCACCTTGTCCTCATTCTCAGGACCTCACTGCAGGCAGCAGGCTCAGGATGACCATTTGCAGATGCTCAAAGGGCACAGCTGTGCCTGCTGTGGTCCCAACGCACCCTGGGAAGCTGTCCCAGCTGGAGACATAAATTCCCAGGCATAATGGAAAATGACTGGCAATATTTAGACACGATTAGTGTATTTAGGTGCAATAATACTTCTAATCTGTTTCGCACAACAATTTTTTTAAACCATTAAATTAAAAACAAATGCTCTGTGGGTAATTTTCAAGTACACCTGCATGGATGAATCATTTACCTGCTCAAGTTTCAAGTACAAAAAAAAAAAAAAAAAAAAAAAGCCTAATCTCTTGTATTAGGATTTTCTGTCACCTATACTTGTACCTCTTAACTATGGATAGTACCAACTGTGTGTAGAGCAATTCATTCATTAATAACTCACTTTCCATCATTCATCATTTATTCTGTGCCTACTACATGCTAAGAATAATTGTACATCCATAAAATACTCCCATGTGGAAAGATAACACGTGACCTCTTTGTGCTATCATACTGTTAAAATTTTGCAGGCAGCAGAGCCAGTAAGGAAGAGATAGACTTTAGTTTTGGTGTGGAAGTCAGTGTTGACAGCTGGTGGGAATATCAAGAAAAATCAGGCAACAACATGAATTTTAGCTCAATTCTGGAGTCTGAGAAAACAATCAGGTGGTCAAGGAAGGATAGTTTGGACAGCATTTCAGGAGAGAGAACAGAGCAGGAGTAGAAAATCCCCCAA
The DNA here is from genome assembly GCA_002564285.1 of Tympanoctomys barrerae. NCBI lineage: Eukaryota > Metazoa > Chordata > Mammalia > Rodentia > Octodontidae > Tympanoctomys > Tympanoctomys barrerae. The sequence continues at coordinate 2,284 of NDGN011374324.1, forward strand.
AAGTGGAAAGCCTCTTGACAGGGGTCAAGGAAAATGAAGTATGAAGAATGAGCAGGGGCCAGATAGCAAGCCTTGTTAAGGGTACTGTTCCTTACTCAAAGAATAATGAAAAGCAATTGAAGGTCAAATGAAACATGATGATTGCCTACTATGTGGCAGGAATTATCCTAGGCGCTTGTAGTAACTAACATTTGCAATCATTACAATACCTCTCTATAAGGTACATAGGATTTAACTGAACCTCAAAGATGAGGAGACTCAGACACGCACAGTAAAGGCCAACCACTTGAGCAGTTTCTTGGCCCAGGCAGCGTGACTTTGAGTCTCTGATCCTCACCATCACAGATCCTACCTTTCTACCTGATGGAAGAAGGAAGTCAGCTACAATCAAGTGCTAAGAAATCATCCTCTCAACTTGGGAATTCTAGCTAAATGTCAGTAATAATAGTATCAGGAGTAGAAAATATACTTGCAGCAGTTAATCAAAAAGTCATAATATATAATGATTTTATGTATTTTATTAACATCCACCTCTATCATTTTCAACATGACAGTATAAGGAGGTCATTTTCCCAAAGGCAATCCTAGAAAACACAGTGCCTAAGACAGCTTAAAAATAAAGAAAAAGAATCTAAAACCATACACTGTGCAATATCAAATTCTATCTATCTGCTGTAATTAACAAGTAATTAAAGAAAACCAGTTGTTTAAAATGGTTTTACTTAATATCTTATTTTAAAGTAGGAAGAATTTATTGAAAGCAAGCTTCTGTCTGAGAGGGAAAGAAGGGGGTCAGAAGGTGTGTTGCCCATCAAACCTGATTCTCAAAAGGGGGTTAATATCAAAACCACAAAGTGAGGTAGGTTCAAGGCAGGACAGAGCTAAAACCAATCAGTAAGAGTACAAGTACAGTCACTTGTAAAATATTGATCCAATGCCAAATCATAGGATGTGTCCAAGGTGGGACAAAGCTATGGTTAATCAGTAAGATTACAACAAATATAGTCCCTTACGTAGCACTGATTAAATGGAGATCTAGTGGGGAAACAAGTCACATAGCAAATGCACATGAGCAGACAAAGACTTTCCTGGAAGGGCTGAGTTAAAGAGGTTTGGTCTTCACCCCAAGGTGATTGATGCCTACTTCGAATACCAGTTGCTGCTGTTCATCCCTAGGGGAAGTATATGGGTCAGCATTAGTTCCTTATCTTGAAGCCTGGCCTTCAGTAAATATGTCTCCATCCACAGTTGTCTTCTGCATTGACCTCTAGAGGGCCCAGCCCTGTCTGTCTGACTGCCTACAATATTCTTATCTCAGCTATGTATAGTATTATGCCCCCAAAGAAATAACCCTAAGTGCCATGTGGGCAGAAGGGGTGAAGACTGATCTAAGCTGTAGAAAGTCTGTGATGGGCAGAGGTACTCCACAGAGGCCTATCTAAAGGCCCTGGACACATGTGAGGTGTTTTTGTCTTGTGCAGAGGTACAGCCTTAAGTCTGGAGGAGACAAGGCCACAGAAACAAGTATGTATGAACCAAATAATAAAATCAATGGGATAATTATGAATATAGCCAACAAAGTTTTCCATCAGGAGGAGCCAGTAGTAGCTTTCCATAAAAAGGATAATGAAAAGGTCCAGGGAATTTCTGAATGTGACATGTCATTAATCTGTCATCTAGTATCTTGAATAGCTATAGAGACATTAGCAGAAGGTTCAGGAATGTACACGCACTGTTCAGCTTTTATAACTGCACTAGTACTGCTGCTGTTGCAATGTCTAATGCCATCCAATTATGGAGCACAGCTTGCCTCATTAATTTTACTTTTTCATTCCAGGGAGAGACCAGCTGTGGTGTCCTTTAAGGCCCCAGAGTATAGTTAGTCTAGGCCTCAATGTATTGCATGACATCCTCTAACCCTAGGGAAGGAATAAAGATAGAAGCCAGATGATCGAACCAGTGAAACACACTTCTAGACCACCGATGCCAGAGGTAGGGAAAGTTTGCAAGTTTGTCAGTAATTTTGATACTTCTGTCTTTCAACCATGCAAATTCCAGCATGCTATCCATCCAGGGGTAGCCAGAGCCACAAATTGGTTCCACAGGACCAATGAGTGCCACTGGGCTGCCCATCTAATTCTGGGGTGGTTAAAAAAGTTTTTTGCAAACCCATCTTTAGCCTATAAAATTACTATGTGTATACACTGCTTTGGGGGGTGTCCATCCCAAGTATTTAGTATAGTTAGGCCAATGAGAATAGGAGTGATTTTTCTGTTGTCACCATAAGAGGGTTTTTACATCAAGATCTCCTGGAGTGGGGATTAACCATAGATAATTATCCCATATCTGAAAATATCCATCTTGATACCTAGGATCGTTGGCCTTCAGGACAGGACCCTTACTTTTATTCAATACAGGTCCTACTAGAACCCTTAGAGCAGCTTCAGTGGCATTGTCAGGAAAAATTCTATTATGTCCAGGGCTGTTAAGAGAACAGCTCAGAGCCAGGGAGATAGCTCAGTGGCTTAAGCACCTGCCTGGCACTAGGTCCTGAGTCTGATCTTCAGTACAAAAAAAAAAAAAAAAAAGAAGAAGAAGAAGAAGAGAATAGTTCATAGGCCACCCAGCTATGAATGGCTTATCTTATAAAACTGTAAACATACAAATACATGGGAGCATACAAAGACAAACATATATGAATAAAATTTTATAATTGTACCTCATGTTAAAACGTTACTTCTAACGCTATCTTTTCTAACTTTGGAATTTTCCATCTTGAATGGTCAAAATGAAAAATTATTTTTCTAATATAATTCATTATTACAAATACATGCAACATTTATGTAAAATAAGTATTCTTATGAAAGCCAAACCATTATTTTATCAGAACTGGCTTGAATAACTTTATCATATACTTATTTTACTCATATTGTGTTCATTTCCGAATTATTTTAAATTCAGGATAATCATGATCTTTGTTTCTCAAACTTTGTAACTATGAAAGACAGGTGCAGTGAATTTTATCCTACATGATGAACTGCCTGCTGCTCAGAGATGCCTCCCAATGAAGCATTTTTTCCTTCTCAAATTCAGAAATAGGTTATAATATTCTGACTACTGTGCAAACTGGCCATGATGCAAACAACAAATGAATCTTCCATGTCACGGCATTTTATTCCACATCGCCTCGGAGAAGCCTTCCATAATCTCCAGCGTCTACAACACCCACCCTCCCTTCCCCAGCATGCTGGCTCCTGACCAGAGCTCCTCCCACTCTATGAGACCCGCTCCCTTGCCTGAGTCTTCTATCCACTGTGCAGCGGCCAGTGCCATGCTTTGTGTTTACCAAGGTATGTGGAGTGGTGGGAACAGTGCCTGCCAAGCCCCTCCTGGCACCAACACAGAAAGATTGAAACAATTTTCTAAAAGTGACACCATAGAAAAATTTTGACTTATTGGGATACACTGAGACTATAAAAAGCTTAAAGGATAAAACCAGACCTCTATGTGAAAACTGAAATCCTGAGGATTTTTTTTTCTTTTTTCGGAACCAGGGATTGAACTCGGGGCCTTACGGTTGCCAGGCAGGCACTTATTCTACTGAGCTCTCTCCCCAGCCCCATTGAGGAATTTTATTATGTAAAACTCATCAACTGCACATATGAGCTTGTTTAACTAAAGAAGTATAAATGTAAAGTTCAGTCAGGGTGTGGCATATAAATCAGGCACATAACTAAAGCTATTGTAACTCCACTTTTAATAAATCATGAATCATAAACTTTCAACACTTCTTTACCACACCTATTCTACTTGGCAAGGTCCATTCACTTTTTCTTTTATGATTTCACATACACACACCTCAGGATAAAAACCCTAAATATCACTGTGCAGAACAGAATGGCTTTCTTTTTGAAGCATGCATATTTTAAATGCATTTCATCTTTAGTTTCCAAACTATATTTCAGGAAACCCTCACGCAGAAGTTCTCACCCATTCCAGAATCACGGATGGGGCTTGTTAAGACACAGGCCCTGGGCCTCAACTTGGGAGAAGGCGAAGGTAGTAAGTCAGAGGGGGGTCTAGACGACAGGATGCCACCTTGGTCCTTACACCTTGAAGACAAGAGCTCACTGTGCTGGTAGCAGGTAAAGGAATCTGGGTTCATCCTCTAATACTGTTGGAAAATGCTGCCCACCCTGCATGCCCTCTTTAAATGTCACTGTCTATGTTAGCATATTAAAAACTCGGGCTGGAGAGATAGCTCAGTGGTATAAGCCCCTGCCTGGCAAGTACAGGGTCCTAAGTTCAATCCCCAGTACGCCAAAGTGAATAAATTAATTTAAAAACTTAGAAAAGTTCGGCAATAAATGAATGTGCTCCACATCATTTATCAAACAATGGAATCTGGAAATCAAAGATCAGTAACATCTTACCATACTCTACAGAATATACTCTGAAAACAAAATCTACATTTGACTCTTTAAAACTGTTTTCTTTAAAATATAGCTCAGCAGAAGTACTTTGGTCCTTGGAAATAATCTAATTTACTATATATAATTCTTATCCAAATAGCATGACAATTTCAGAGCAGGCAACTTATCCAATCATGTATATCATTTCTTACAATGCTAATTTTTGTAGCTCTGGGCATGAGCTAACTAACAATTAATCAACCAGTACCCCAAATTAATTAGAAAGTATATATAACTTAACATCTCTTTTTTTTTTCTTTTGGACTGGGGATTGAACCTTGGGCTTGCAAAGTAGGCACCTATGCTGCTGAGGTGTCTCCCCCAGCCCTTAACATCATTTTGAACCTGAATGACAAGGAGCCACAAATTCACCATTATCTGTTCTCATTCACTACCAGAAATGTAGAGGCAAAGGCATGAAATGCCTCAGGAATACTCTGGCCAAAACAGCTTCTCTCATCTGGCCTCACCTGTTTACAAACACCTGCCGTGAATGTGTAGGAGGCATTTCTGTTACCATGAGCTGGCAAGCTGAGAAAAAGAGCAGCAGAGTGAGACAAACTGGCAGAAACCGCACCAGCAAGTCCTGGACACACATCACAGCCACTGTCCCTCACATGGGGCTTGTCCCGATGGGGACTTTCCCCCTCACTCCCTTCATTTGATGTAGCAGTATCTGCCTTTCTCCCAGCTTTTAATTACAAAGGCACACGTTAAATCTTCCAGACAGATAGTTTCAAACACCGCTCAATTAGAAGTGAAGCCCAGCTCGATGCCATACACCAAGAACGAGTAACATGACAGCGTTATGTCTAGATGTCCCCCAAAGCCTTATTCGGTCATAGATGGGGCTTTCTCAGAAGTGGCTGGATCTAGAGTGTGTGATGCTGGGATTAAGTGACATGGTTAGGCGTTACCCTGATCCCAGCAGTCCAGATCCAATATATAAGGGGCACAATGATGCTGTTGTAGGCCCCTTCTGCCTGCTATGAACTGTTTCTCCTCTACAACACCGGTCTGCCACACTGCCCTGCCATGGAGCCAGCTGATTACAAACTGTGAGCTAGCTTAACCTTCCTTCCCTTAATTTGTAACTGTTGGGTATCTCAGCAACAAGAAAAGCAACAGAGTCAAGGAGTAAAAGGCAAGAAAATTTAATTCTGAACAAAGGCATCAGTGAGTATTTAATAGGATCAATGAAGTAAGCGCTCTCAGAGGAAAGATTCTGTCCCTCCAACTGCCTAACCCATGGTCTGGCATACTACAGCTATTCTACATATTTGCTGAACCTATGAAGGAAGGACAGAATCTGAAAAAAAAAAAAAAGCATTGAAATGCAAAAAATACACTTGAGAAACGCAACTTGGTCCTGTATACACACTTTATTTCTAAGGACCATTTAGATTTCCAAAAGGCAATACAGACATTACAAACATTCCTATCTGACGTCAAAGACACAGGAACCAGTTAAAACTCTACCTTCAAAAAGATACACTGGGGCCGGGGAGATGGCTCAGTGGAATAAGCGCTTCCCTGGCAAGTGCAAGGGCCTGAGTTCAATCCCTAGTTCCGCCAAAACAAAAACAAACAAACAAACAAAAAAAGATACACTCTGCTGCTCACCTCTCAACTAACTAAACCAGACAGAAAAAGAGTGGGATTAAGAGCGAAAAAACGTAAGCACCTAATGCACATAATACAGTTCCATTTTAAGGACAGTATTCCTTAAATCAGCCAAATTAAAACCTATCTCGTGTTAGAAAAATTCCTCAACATCTTAAGCTTTTTAAGAATTCACCATTTGACTTATTTTTATAATCATAGCAATTTCGGAAGTAAACTATATTGCATTTTGATCATATAAAATTTATTATTAAAGAATTTACAGCTGTTTGGCCCAGTTATTATATTTTACTCCTGACAATTATTGGCAAAATTCTTACTCTTGGAAATGTAAGATTTTTCACTGAAATCAATATGCCTAATAGGAAATTGCTGACCTCAGTTTCAACAGTATAATATTGTAAGTATGCATTTATCTCTCCTTTTGGGTAGGCAGAATAAAATTACTAGTAACAGACTTTTGACAAGAGGGAGGATAAGCGGTTATGCATCTGTTTCCATTTTTTATTATTGTACAGAAATTTCCAGATGTTCCTCCTTCACTGGTATTCCCCATAGAGAACAGTCACTAGATTCTCTTTATAGCCACCTTAGGAATGTATGGAAAAAAAGAAAAACAAAAAATCTTCTAATACAAATTTCCATGATCCCACACTTTTTATGAGAAAAGACAAAATAGGCCTGAGCACATATATCCGCCCAGAGCTGGCTTCCACAAGAGAGAGGGGACACCGCAGAACAGCACAAGGAAGAAAGCAAAGCGGGCAGGAAGTGAATCTGGACGCAGTCTGTCCTGAGCGAGCTTTCACACACGCTGAGGGAAGCCACCATGTTGCAGGCGTGTGTACAACCACACCTGACGGAGGAGTGACCCTTGCACCAGCCCCCGGTCGGCCCCGTGGCTCTGCCACCTATAGCAGAGCGCAGCCACACACCTTGGATAACACCTCCCAGGAGCCCCAACTTGAGGGACAAGTACTTTATCTATGCTTCATCATGTATCTCAAAGCATCTAAATTCTATCGTTAGCACCAGTCTATAAACCCATTTGTCTTGGGCCTCACCATGACCAAAGAAAGACATAAAGAAAAGAAAGGGAAGAAAGACAGAAATCCACATTATTCTCCTTATATTGTAAAATTCCTTTTTTTCTACAAAAATATCCTTTCAGATCCTATTCAAGTAACCAATACCATGGGAGGGAGAAGGTAATATCCTTAGTGCAAAAACCAAAAATAAAAAATTGTTATCACATGCTTGTTCCAACATTTAGAAAATGTGAAACTTTATCCTCATTATGCTAATTTTTAATTCCCTAAAAATGCCATGTGCATTTATGAGATTAGTTTTTATTTTCTCATAAAATAGTTTTCACCCACATGCAACAAGATCCACTTTGTTTCCATGCTGTATAAAGTGCCTTGCTATTTACACACGGCAACGCAGACTGATGCACGCAGGAGACACCGAGGGGCTGGGAAGTCAACCAACTTCAACACATATGGCAAATCCAAGCCACGCATCACCGTCCCTTGCTCTTCCTAGGGCTACTTTAGAGAAGCAGAAGGGCTCCAGCCCTTGCAAGAAGACAAGGCTACTGGGAATGGGTTCTCACATCTTAAGAATGAGGCACTGGGGAAAAGATGCCACCTCTTCCCGCTATGGAAACGTTCTCATTGCTACATCAACATCTGGTGTGCAAAACCAGAGGGTGGGACCAACACAACACATTAGAGACCAGCAGTGAACCTTCCTTCTCCCCATCCCTGACCCCTAGGGAAGTACCCTGAGTTTGCAATGACATTCGTGAGCCCCTGCCAGTCCCCTGTGGCACCCTAACTACCTGGACACCCATTTACAAGAAAGGGTAAACCTTCTTATTCAAGTCAGTTTGATTGGACTCTTCTGTTTGTATCCAAAATCATTCTACCTAATACACCAATCAAACAATGTTCATTTACATTAAATTTAAAAAATGACTCAAGGACTCCACTCTATAAGTTCTAATATCTAAAATATAAAAAACAAAAATCACATAACAGATCGAACATTGTATATACTTTTACTACATTCACAGACCAAAATAAAAATGTACTGAAAAATACCACCAGGGTGTACCTACTGATTTTGTCACTTATTAGAATAGGGTGTGGTGTGTGTGTGTGTGTATCAAACATTTTAAATAAGGTTTCTTCTTGTCTTCTTTCACAAAGCAGTCTTAAGTATCTCAAAATGTAAGTCTTAATGTAATATGTACAGTCAAAAAAAGTTCTGATTTTATAGGTTTTTACTCTAATGAGATTTTGGGAAGATAGAAATTTTTTCAACAGTTCAGAAGTTACATACATGTACTACCTTGGTGTCTATGGTTTTTGCTCATTCATGAAGTGGATTCACTGATGATTAAGACAATGATGATAAGGACATGCATGGCCCAGTAAAGAAATCAGACACTGAAAAGACACCACAATACAATACAACAAGTGCTGTCACGGACGTAGGTACCAGCAACAGAGTATGAGCTGAACTGATGAATCTGCAGGAAAGGGAGGAGCTTACTAGGGATGAGATCTTCCTAGGGACTTCTTCAGCCTTGTTCTGAAGAGATGCATGGAAAAGTAGCAAGGTTCTAGTCAATTAGCATTGTGTTAATGCATCATACGTCAGACAAAAATGGTGTAAGTTTTTAAACACTGAATTGGCTGCCCAATCAATGAAACACTTAATTTTATTTCACTATAATTCTGAAGGAAATTTAAACACCAAATGAGGCCTGAAGCTCCAAATTAAAAAGTTGCAAAGATAAACTATTTCTCAGTCTGTGGGCTGCTCAGATAGGCACACCTGAACATTTTTCTGTACCACATCGCAGGCACAGAATAGTTCTCCGAAGTACAAGTAACATTGTCTAGCTGCTTGGCCATAGAAAACAGCTGGGCTATGCATGCAGCGCAGGCCTCAGGGGCGAGATCCTCATTCTCTCAGTTTCTAAGTCATAAACAATGGCCACCATTGCCTTCTCTGCTAGCTGCATCCCAGAACCTTTGCAACCACAGTTTCCCCAAGGTGGGGTGGAGCACCCAAAACCACAGGCCCCAAAATTAGCTTTGCCGCCATCTCATACCAGGGGCTCACACAGGTCCCCATGTGGAGATGCTCAGCCCATCCAGAAGAAGTATGTCAAGGAAACAAAGCTAAGGCAGTTCTTTCACTGACTCTCCAGCGAAGTCAGTTCTTTCACCAGCGCCATTACAGGAAAAGAAGTCCCTCTTTTTGTCTTTTCCCCTTTAACTTTAGCTGAAATTTTGAAAACTAACTTTGTCTCAGAATCCTGTAAGTGCTTTTGATGTTTTCTGGTTGCTTTTCCTGAGACTAATTTAGGATGCAAGCTGAGAAAGGGCACCATAACCTCAGCAACAAATGACTTCGAAATATTTCAAGTGAACATTCACAACAGCTTCTGGGTAACAGGACAGTCTGTAGGACAGCATAGATGATGGCTGCCTGTGAGAACGTTTGCCAGCCATTAATACCAGAAGTTGACCCAAAAACTTTTTAACTAGAAGTCAAAAATATAACTCCATCTAAAGCACACATCTCGGACATTTCCCATTCAAATGCCATATCGCTCAAAGCTCAGCTAACAAGCAAGTCACCACAACATGGTGAAAGAGCAGGAGTTTCACACTCGAGAGATCTCAGTGCCCTGCACTGCTGCTCCAGACACAACCCAAGGCAGGGCGGAGGCTGAGCAGCAGCAGGCGGGTCCTCATGCCTAGGCTGGACCACATTCCTGGAAGCATCCAACATGTGGGGGGACAGGGCCTGTGGCAGTGATGCTGGAATAAACCCCGCAGACTCACCTCAGGCCCGAGACACCACAGCGGCTGGTATCACCACCAGGACCCGGATGAGTGCAGAAGCCGACACTGCCCATACCTTGGGCTTTGGTTCAATCAAGCGTCACTCAAAGAGGACAGGGAAGGGAGAGAGCTTCCCATTCCCTACTCTGTCCTAATTTTCTCATCTCTTTCTCTTTCACCTTGTGTGTCTTCTCCCTCTTTTTTTCTTCTCTATGTTTTCCTTTCTCCCTTTTCTTTTCACTGCATTAATTTATACACATCCAACCATAGTTAACTGCTTCCAGTATGTTACAAAGCTCTAGACTGTACACATAACATAGCTTTTGCTTTCTACAAGCTCATGGTCCAAGTAAAATTCAGATTTGGTAAGAAATATAGTTTGAATGTTTATTCCCTCCAAAACTCAAATTGAAATTTAACTGCCATCAGGGCAGCGCTGGTAGATGGGGCCCTTGGACAGGGATCAAGCCGTCATGAAAGCACACGCTTGCCCCCACTCCCTTGGCCTCTTTGCCCTCAAGTCTTCTGCCACATGACAGCACACAAGAAGGCTCTCTTCAGAGGCCAGCACTATGGTCTTGACTTCCCAGCTGCTGGAACTATGAGCCAACAAATTTCTGTTACCTAAAAAAAATATAAAGGGCTGGAGTTACAGCTCAGTATAAAGGCCTCAGGATGGCAAGAAGAGAAAAATAATTTTGTATTCTTTATAAAATACCCAGTCTCTGATATTCTATGATAGCAGCACAAATTGGACTATGTACAATAAATTAGTTGGAATTACAGATCTATATACCAGAACACAAAAATAATTTGTTAATTTGAGGAGTGGGACAATTCACTTACCTGTGATCTAAATACATGGATAACATAATAATTTACCAAAAGCAACACTATATTTTTTAAAGTAGTTATTCATATGCAATGCACCAGGCCTAAAGGAAAGCATTTATGAACCCTGTCCTTAGTATAGTTATAATTAAATCCATACAGTTTAACACATTCTCATATCCACATTGCCTGATACAAACTCAGCAAGTAGAAGAAATTCTAGAAATGTTTCAAAAAATTAAATCGAATAATTTATTTATTTATTTGTTGTATTTAGGGAAGGGGCTACAGGGTGTTCAGGGTCTCACTACTAGATCAGACTCGTAGTGATCCGCCTGTTTACAGACTCCCAAGAGCTGGAATTACAGATGTGTGCCACTACACCCAGTCTGAATAATTTATGTATTTTACTATTTTACTGAATCTTTACAATTTTTATTATTTATTATTTTACTATTAAGCCAAACAAATTCTTTTGTATAAACATTTTGCACTGGGGATTAAATAAAAGAAATTTTTAAAAATTTACACGGCATCTAAATCACATGTGCAATTTTCCTAAATCCTAACACATTATGTTCTGAGAAACCCTTGCTAATAATGTTGAAATATTTTTGTTAATTTTATACTTGACAAAACCTAAACAAAACCTACTGCTCAAGTGCTTACGAATACATAGTAGTCACAGAATGCATGTTTTCAATTAGTAGGGTACAACACCTTTGGCTTTATTTTTGCCACAATTTTCAGTGGCAATAAATTTAATTTCAAAAGAAAGTAGCTACAGATTATGGAACTGAGTCTGTCTAACACATAAGTAAGTCTCAGCCAGCTTTAAAGCATATTAAAGAGAGTTGTGAAATATATGTGTAAACATGAAATTCTGAAGTGTTAATCCAGTGACACTTAAGTATTGGTTCCAGTTTATAAACAGATGCTTTTAAAGCTTCTAGGCAAAATGCAACGCATAGGAATGGCTGCCCCTTGACAGCTGGTAAGAGTTAGGGCACACTGTGAACTTAACGATCTCTCTTGCAATCCATTACTCTAATTGTTGTGAAAACCATCTTTTGTGAAACTCTAATTTTAGCAAGATAAATTATTTGGTTAAAATTAGTGCTAAAGTAAAAGGAATCCGGTTCATTTTTCTGGCCATTAGAGATTTACATATTCTTTTTAACTCACTGAGTTTCTGAGTACCCTTTCTCCTAGGTGTCTGTATTATTTTGCTTACACCTGTAAGACCTGGAAAGGTTCTACATTGCTGACTTCTTTATTCAGATTTTACAACCTGAGGCACAACCGCTCTTTGAGAATAATTTGTGTCCTTAAGAAGTTATGATCTTTATGTCTTTAGAGAAGCCATGCTGTAAATCATCACTGTGCTTTTATGAGAAAAACATGTTTTCATCATATGGCTTTAAGCAGTTAGGAGCGTGTCTGCATGGTACCCTCTCCAGAGTCCTGGGCACAGACCCCGGGAAAGCGCCCTGCCACCTCCCCTCCACCAGCCTCCCATCCCGCAGGGAAGGCTGCAGGCAATCTGGCGGCATCCAAGGGCGAACCCAGCCAAGTCCAGCTGTGCACAGCTCTGTAAGGAAAGGAAGGGTTTTATGCAGTTGGCTTTTATTCTTATTTTTTAATTTCATTTCATAACAACTGATATTTCTAGGGAAGATGAAAGAGTAACTTTGGAAATGGACCACAAGATTGAAACTTCTTCAGGTCTATCCCCGAAGGAAAATTCCTTCCTTCCTTTCCCCTGCTCTAATGCATTGATGGGCCTCTTCAAGCAAGGCATGGCTAAGATAACAGCAAACAAAAGGCGCTCCCAGGCCTCCAGGATCCTGCAGTTTGCAATCAACACTGACAATAAGCCCAGGCAAATTCAACCTACTTCACTAGGGATGCGGAAGGGCTCTGCATGAGCAGGAGAGAACACTGTAACACCGTACCTGCCCCAGATGGCAGGATGTTTTAGAAGCACTTTGTTTTGGCTTCTAACTACAACTGAGTATGTTTTTAAGGCAATATATATATTAAAAAAAAAGTTTGTCTGGCAAACTGAGCGCCACTGTTGAGGCACAGCCAACTCCATGCTGATGCGCAGGGCTGCGCAAGTGCCGGCTACGTTTGCTCCCCACCATTAAGCACATAGTTTCTGACTCTCACAGAACCCTGTCAGCATGTACTTGGACATCTCAAGAGTGTCCTGAGTAGAGCAAAAGGTCATGAGCAATGCTGTATTTGTGAAGGCCTGAAAAAAGGTCCCCAAGCTAGGTCCGCTGGAAGCTGGGAGAAGAGCTTGTTTACACACACAGCAGAGCAGCTGTTGGAGTGTTACAACTAGAGGGGGTGCTGAAAGGGCCCAGAGCTAAAAATACGCCCACTGGCTAGGCCTGGCTCACATTCCCACACTCTGGCTCCTGCTAGGGTAGGGCGCACTGGCCTCACAACAGGCAGCTCAGAAGCTGCATCAGCCAGAGATATCCCAGCTCCCAATAATGAAGGGCCTTAGCCAGTGGCAGGGCAGCCTACCAAAGCTCTGAGAGATGGGGCCACCACCAAGAGGCTTGAAAAGGTGAGTGAGGGGAAGAAAGGTCTGATTACTTGACCTTTTCCTCTTTAGGAGTAAAGAAGGGAAAAGAGACCATCACCCTGACAGGACCAAGAAAGTTTGAAATGTAACTTATATACATATTCTGACCCAAAGCTAAACCCACCAAAGAAAACTAAGGCTTCAGCAGTGTAGAATTCTCTTCCCTAAACAACCACCTATCCATCTCCCCAGCCCCCTGTGGACCAAGTAGATCAGTCTAGACCAGCGATGGCGAACCTTTTAGAGCTTTCAGTGATAACAAACTGCTGGCTGTGGCACACATGCTGCAGTTTTGCCATCACTGCTCTAGACTAGTAAAATGTTTTCTTTCTTTTTTTTAAGTAAAATGTTTTCAAATCAGGAAAGTTATAAAAAAAAATTTAGGACAGTTATGTGCTTTTAAATATCCACAATTTAAAGTCGTCATATGGAATGAGAATACCTTAATGGTAACACTTGCTGAGACACAGACCTTCAGGAACATTTTTAAAATAAAATTCTTATGCCCCCTCAACAGAATTTCCATCTGTTCTACTTGCTTCTTTAAGCCTGGCACCTAGAACAGTCCCTGGCACACAGCAGGTGCTCAATTAAACAGACAGTGGTACAATAAGGAACCTACACTGAGTCATAGCTCTGCCTCCAGCCAGTCCTGCAAGTGCAGCAAGACAGCCTCTTTGACCTTTATGATTGTTGTGAAAATTACAGGAATTAAGATAGATAGACTGACAGATAGACAGACAGGAGATAGGAGATGTGATTATATGAGATAGTCCAACTGAGTAATTCCTGGCACAAAGTTAATGATCCTGAGTAAATGAAGAGTCCTAGAAGACTAAAGTCATATTCTAAGAGTCTCCAACTTAATGGTTTCACTTAGGAATTCTTGATCTTACAATATTTCGTAGGTTTATCTGCTTCTTTTAAAGCATTTTGACTCATGACACTTTCAACTCATGATGGGCTTATCAAAACATAACCCTCACATAAGTCTAGGAGCATCTAAAAGCACAGAACAGTGACACTAAAGAATTAACCACAGTAGTATGTACAAAGAAGTCTTAAAGAGTAATGAAAAGGGAAAACAAAGAACAGCGCTGCTTTCACTGCAAAAAGAATCCAGAGTATAAATTCCCAAACCTTGGATAGCAACACAATTTGGTGGAGAGCATTCAAAAAAAACCCTATTGCCTTTACCCCACTTCAGGCTTTCTGCTTCGATTGATTTCAATTGGTTTAGTTCTTAAAGTTCCCCAGGTGATCCTACTGTGAGGTAATAGTAAGAACTTCCTACTACAGTGAGAGCTTCCAGTTGTTTCCACTGCAAGAGTTGAGCCACATAAACATTCCATTAGCGGAGGAAACCCCATGAGAGCACTTGTAGGAAAAGGCCCGATCATGATGTACTTTGCAAGGGGCGGCCACCTCCTTGCCCCCCATGCCCACGCAGGAACCATTTAGCAACCAGTTGGACACTGGCACTGACTGAACAGCATGACGTCAGGTGAACGAAACAGGAGACCTGAGACTTCTTCCAGTGCAGAAGGCAAAATGCTCTCATTCCACAGACAGGAGGGCCAGAGGCCGGCAAGGCAAGGCTAGACACAACAGAACTGGAATCCGGACTAAGAATGTGAAGGGAAACTTCTGAAACTCTGAAGGAAAAATAATACTTTTTAAAAAACCTCAGGCTCTCAACATTTTCTAGGGATTCTGGGGCATGCTCTTTTCACAACTAAACTGCCATCCTCTGTAACAGCCAAGAATACTCAAAAAAGAACTGGTATACAAGAAGCCTCTCCCTCTCTCTCCCCCATCTCGACCTCCCCATTTGTGCTGCTCCCACAAATACCTGAGACTGCAACTTGTAGTGTAGATGCACTGTCCTGGCCCTGGAGGCTGGGAAGTCCAAGCTCCAGGCGTAAGAACTGGGCTGCTGTATTTCTCCCCATAACAGTGCTAAGTTGTATTACTGTTAACTTTTCAGAAACTAAATTGAACAGCAACTATGCCTTAGCACCATTTTTTAGGAAGGAGCATGATCATATCCTCTTTTTGTATTAATTTCTGCAGAAAAAAGCAGTCTGAAGTACTGAAAAAGAGTAGGCAAGTAAAGAATAGCCTTCTTAATTGTCAACAATTAAGAAATATAGCCCAGGAGTTAGGACAGTTCCACTCAGGTTTTCTCAACGTTACCAAAGGGAGAGAGTGATGTGCATACTTTGAACTTTGAAATTTTTCCCACCCAGCAACACACAGCACAATGCTCTCCCATAATTCTGGGCGGCCACTGCTAAGCACAGCCCCTAGTCAGCAGTAGGATCACAAGATAGACAACCCATACGCTAGTACTGTGCCGTCTGACAAAAGGCTCGGTGAGGTATATTAAATGCATGTTCTTTTTTTTTTTTTTTTTTTTTTTTTTTTTGTACTTTTCAGGGAAGAGTCTACAGGGTGTTCATGGTCTCACTACTAGATCAGACTCATAGTGATCCGCCTATTTATAGCCTCCCAAGAGCTGGGAT
>NDGN011374340.1:0-12660 GCA_002564285.1 Tympanoctomys barrerae
AAAAAAAAAAAAAAAAAAAGAGAGAGAGAGAGAGAAAGAAAGAAAGTGAAAAGACAAGACGCGGAATGAGAGAGATAATTCGCAATTCATTTGTTTGACAAGGACCTTGTACCTAGAATATATAAGATAATCTTACTACTCATTAAAAAAAGGGCTACACATTTTAAAAATTTGCAAAGTATTTGTATATGCATATCTTCAGAGAAAATATATAAATGGCAAACAAGTTCATGGAAATATACCTGATATTATTAATTATTAGGAAAATTCAAGTAGAAATCACAAAGACATACCATTTCCTATCCACAAAGACTATAATTTAAACAAAAACAAATAGTAAGTCTTGGCAAGGATATGGATAAATTAGAAACTTCATATATTGTTGATGAGAATGAAAAATGATGCAGTCATTTTAAAAAAGTTTCTCAAAATATTAATCCTAGAGTTAGGCTTAAACTCTGCAATTCTACTCTTAGGTATATACCCAATACAAGTAAAAATATAGTACACATAAATTTGGTAGACAAATATTTAAGGTAGCATTATTTATAATAGCTAGAGGTAAAATAACCAAAATATCCACAAAATTACCAGTATACAAGGAAATGTGGTATATCCATTCATTGCAATATTATTTAGTAATAAAAAGTAAATCAAATACTGATATAGTATATGCTGTATGATCAGAAAATGCATTGAATATTTGATTTTTTTAATGTTACGTAAAAGACACATTGTCACCGTCCATCCTCAAACTATCTATCCTATCTATCATTCCTGATACTTTCTGAAAGAATTCTGAAAGTCTTCATCATGAACTTATTTAGTTGCACTGAGATGGTTCCCTCATTATTCTGAATTGATGCAAAATGTTTACCTTCATGATCATTTTGACTTTGGGAAAGAGCCAGAAGTTGTATGGTGCCGGATCTGGTGGATAAAGTGAACAAGGACCCATCATGTTTTTATGGGCCTGCCTTTGTGTTGGATGGCACTTGGCAACAGCATTCACCATGTTCTTTTATCACCTCATAAACTGCTTCTGAGCTCACCATGTTGCAGCACCTCAGATCCTCCATGATGTTGGTGGAGACTGTTCTTTCTTATCCTGTGTCCTCACTACAAGCAGACCAAAAGACACAAGGGAGCATCATCTCAAAGAGACTAAAGGTGGGCCAGAGGGAATAAGATAGCAATGACAAGTTCTATGTAAGCTAATTTGGAAATGACTTCCCATCACTTTTACCTGTTTTATTCCTTAGATGCAGATCTTTAGATTCTGGTCACACTTTGTCATAACAGCCCTACCCCAGACACACCAAGTGTCCACCAAGACCGATCATAGTGGCACATGCCTGTAATTCCAAATGGGAAGGCTGAGACAGGAGGATTATATGAGTCCTGGCTGTGTAGTGAGACTCTGTACCAAATACATATTTTTTTTAATTTAGGAAAACTAGATTCTGGTTACACTTGAAGGCAGGTTATTGCACAAGAGGTCAAAGAAGTGGGCATCGCAGAGACTACTTGCCATTCTCCTGGCGAAATCCAATCTGGGCAGTCTGGCTTTCCCAGTGTCTCACAAACACATCTTCCTCACTGAAGGCCCTGCATTTAACTCATTTGGTTTCTTTGCCTCATTCCTTTACCAATCTGAAGTCCAATCATCATTCAAGCTCAAATTCCATGTGTTGCATGAAATCTTCTCTGATTATATCTTACTCCTCTGAGCTCCTTCACATTTTATAGTTATGCTACATAATTTATCCCTTAATTATCTTCTGATTTCTCTTTTTATCCAGACTGTGTCTTTTCTAACAATATATGCTTCGCTTCAGATTTCAGAAGAAACACAGAGCCTTAGGCCACATTTCGGTACTACCGAATCAGAATCTGTTTTTAACAATGAATTCAGTTGAACTATACTATTCACTTTTGAACTCCCTGTGTAAATCTTGTGTTCCTGATTAGTCTGTGCTCAGAAAAAGGTACTATTTCCTCTATTTCTCTGCCTTTGCATATAGCTATAGTTTGTATTTTGCATCTTTCCCATAGGCTCATATGTTAAATGAAGGCTTTGCCCCCTGCTTAACTTTATTGGGAGGTGGTGGCATCAATTTTAAAAGGAGTTGGGGCATTCCAATCTCTTCCTGTTTCTTCTTTATGTCCAGGCTTGGGATGAGCAACTTTCCCCACTTCATGGTGGGCTGAGCTCCCACAAGCCCACGAGCAACAGAACCAACTGATCACATGTTGAAAGCCCTTCCTGGTCCTTGTCTCTGTCCAAGAAGTTTATATTTGTAATCCCAAAGGTAAATTATTGGAATCCTATCAAATTATTCCTAATCCACCACTTCCAATGCAACCTTAGTGAGAATAAGACACTGAAGCATATTTATAATTATGAGCCAAGGGGTCCTAAGTCCAGCCACAGATATGGCTATCTTGAACAAAGGCCCTTACTCAAAACTAAAGCCATCTTTTATTTATTTGTGAAGAGGCGAGTGGCTTGAGGATGAGTGACTGAAAGTGGTGGGAGCTACATGAGTGTCATGAGCTGAGCTAGTTAGGAGGCCAGCAGTTACCTCTGTCACGTGCAGAGAGAAGGATATGCTACAAAAGTAATTTGCATTATGCAATTGAGATAGTATCCAATGTTTTGAAGTCTGGTGCTTCAGCTCGGATGTGTAATCTTTCAAGCCCCAGAAAGATATAGTCTCTATCTTGAGGCTCAATCCCAGCTGACAGCATGGAGCACTGACTTTTCATCCTGTCTCCACCCAGCTCATATTAAAGAGCAGCGGGTAGAGGTTATCAGAGAAACATGCATTCTGACCTCAAGGCCACCAACATGCACCTCAGCTAGACCAGTAGGAATTTGCTTAAAGCCAACTGAAGGGATAAGGAAAAGGCGTAGCCAGTTCTGTATATATCAATACAAGGAAATAGGGTCAGGCCCAGCCAAAATGGAGACAATTGCTCTTCTTTCAGGAAGAGCTGCTCAGGTGGTCCTCTATAATCAGACTAAAATCTCTAAAACCTTGAGCTAAAGTATAAAATAAACTATTTCTGTTTGTAAGTTATCTCAAATATTTTTCCCAGTAAGGACAAACTAATACAAACACATATACACAAAAAATTAATGCTAAATCCAATACAACATAAAGCTAAGGACTGTACTACAGACTGATTGAATTCAATAACTAAAATACACAGATCAATCAAATCCAACCTCTGCTGTTGGCCAGTTGTGTGCATTATTTCTTTGTTTTAAAAATAAAGAGACTACCATGGAATTGCTACTTTTCATTCTATTTTTGAATATCTATTAATCCAAAATAAAATGAAAATTGATGTAATTTAGTGTTGCTTCATGAAACAGAAAACATTTTAGATCTTACGAATCTCACTGTCATAGTGCATCCCATGTTTGATTTCCTTTGTAACATAGGCAATGTCAAATGTCACTGTAATCCCCAAAAGCCGTGAAACTTTGGTGAGTATAGGGAAGGAGGTGATGGAGGAGGAAATGATTAAAATATGTTATGGGCATGTACCATTCTGCCAAACTGAAAGTCAGAAGTCTACATAACAAATACACTCTAGGAAAAAAATTACAGGTAGGTGTGGTGATATGTACCTATAGCCACAGTACACTGGGAAGCTAATCCAGGAGAATCACAAGTTTGAACCCAACTTCAGCAATTTAGGGAGACTTGTCTCAAAATAAATTTTATTTAAAAAAAAAAAACTGAAGCTGTAGCTCAGTGTAAAGGGTTTGGGCCCAATCTAAATGAACAAATAGATATCAAAACTAATAAGTTCTGGGAGGTAACTCAGTGCAAGAGTACTTACCCAGTATTCCTAAGGTCATAGCTTTAATTCCTGCACTGAAAAAACTAATACCTGTGTAAGTGATATATGTGCCAAAATGACTCATTACATTATTGTAATAATATAAAACTAGAAACAATTTTAATGTCTATAAATGTTTAATATTTACCCATCCCAAGCAAGGATTGATAAAATAAGTTATGTATAAATACTGGAATCTATTGGGCTGATAACAAAAAGTACAGTCAGTAAGAAGGTATACTACAATATAAACAAACTTTTTATTCATGTTTTAAAAACTGATACATGCATGTACATTCATTTCTCTGTAAGGACATTAAAATATTCCTGCCCCCCCAAAAAAGAAAAACTGATAGCTTTGGTGGCATCTTTGTGAAGATAAAGAAGTAGAAAAATCTTTCTTTTTTTATGTTCTTTCAAGTTTTTTTCAATTTTAAAACACTTAAACCCATTAAATATTCAAAAAATTAAAAGTATTAAACAAGTTATGAAATTTTTTAAAAGAATAAAAATACATCCAGAAAAGCTTACAGACTTTTTTTGTCTGACAAACAAGTATCTGCCTTTTTTAAACTTTGCCAGTCACCATCGCTTCCTAGTTCTGCCTTGGACAGGAGCTTTGGGCCCTATAAGAATCAGATAGAGACAAGGCCTTTGTCTTCAAGATCAAATTATGAATTTCTACCTGGGCTTTTAGTGGCTTCCCTTGTAAAATCAGTTGGATTTCTCAACTCAGGCTGCAGAATTAGGCTGAGTGAATAAAAGGATAGACACAAACAGGCAGTTTTATTCATTTCTAAGACTCTTAAAAAGTTTCTTCTTCCTGTAAGTTAAGTAGTTAAGTAAGTCAACTAATCCCACCCACAGAGTTTGAAAAGGCACTTTCCCTGAGGACCTGGGTAAAAATTGCATCTTACCTTTTGATCTCTAAATCTCTTCAAGTTCAAGGACTTCCCATATTCTCCAGAAATTCGGGCCTTCACCTCCCTTATCCTCACTCTGCCCCTCAATTACTCCCACTTCAGCCTTTTGAACTCTCTTCTGCCGCAAAGGAATCCAGATTCCCTGGGAAGATAGTTCTTACTACTTTCCATAGGTATGGAGGCAAGTTATATGTAAATTAAACAAAGTATAAAATAATCAGTCCTGAGTATAGAAAACTGGCCTCTTAATGACAAAATTTAGCACTCATAGGCAAGAGGACTACAAACTGTGGGTTCAGTTCAGGAGGCTCTTACGGGGCCCTGCATACCTCCACACTTATTTGTCTAAAATTCATAACTCTTAATTTCTCATAGGACTGCTACAAGAAAAAGAGCCCAGCTCCCTACCTTTAAATTTATGGGAAGAAGAATGATGGTGATGAAGATAATAACAATAATAACACTAGTAATTGATGCTGTTGGCCGCCTCTGGGCAGAAGCATATTTTTGGTTTCTGTCCTCAGGCTCCAAAGTGGTTCACATGATGCACACTGGCCAAGTGTACTCAGGGCTGTGGCGTTTTCACTTGATCTCTGCACACCCGTCATCTTGGCAACACCTGCTCTTTGAAATGCAGAGCTATTCTCATGTGAACTGGACAGGAACACCAGACTTTAAGATCTTTCAGGATATGTGGGTTCCTGGGGATCATCACTCTCTGAATACGAAGTTCACAATAAACATGGAAGTTCTACTGACAGAAGAGAATGCTTGCACTGCTCTGGCAGATAAATTTTGCCAGCGGCCAAAAACAACTTCAATAGAGTTCTCCCAAAACTCCTCCTTCCATCTGAACAATCTCAAGCTCCTGGACTGAAGTGACAGTGTAAGAGTAGCATAGGACAACGATGGGCATCTCAGCCATTGTCCTATTGCTACCATTAGCAACCAATCCTGAGCAAGCCACTTCTCTCTGCAGCCAGCTTTCTCAGGTGGGAAAGGCAAGTTTCCAATGCGAAACCTCCTGATCATAAATAGCTTATAGGACATTTGTCATAAATACAATCTCCCAACTGCTCTCCAGGAGAAGCTGGTTCACTAAGTCAATCAGTGGGATCAAGGAAATACTGCATTTTAACAGATGAATCAGAAAGCCTGCATGTAGGCAAGGTTAGGAGACAAGGACCACATGACTTTTAAAAGCCCTTCCAGATCTGTAGTGCGGTAAAAGCTGGTTAATTAATGGTCACTATTATGCTTCCACTCCCTACAAAGCCCTGCTAGATTCTCAAGATGATAAGAATAATAGCTGTGTTTATATAGTGCCAGCCACTATCTTAAATGCTTTCCATATGTAAACTATTTTAATCTTCACAAAATCTTTCTAAGGCAAGTCCTACTATTATTGCTATTTTTTAAATGCAGAACAGATGCACAGAGAGAGTAAATGTCTTGCCACTAAGGAGCTGAGATTGGGATTCAATCCCAGGGATGCTCACCATCCAGCCCAGCATCTCCACCCTGAGTCTAACAAGCTCTAGCCCACATGCCGATACTGACTGAATCAGGAGCTTCCAGCTTTAGACACTCAGCAGACAGTAAGGAAAGCACTTGAACAATAAAACAATAATCACAATACCTCAGTGACCATATATTGGTTTACCATAAGGAGCCACTGTGGATTTAATGGGGTAACCATGAAGAAGAGTCGTGGGTTTTGCCTCTGCTTCCATTAGAGTGAACTGACTTTGCCCATTTGATGTATTGAACTGACTCAGATTTATTACAAAAAAAAATCTTGTGACTAAATATGGTTGCTGAAAATCAATGATCTGAGCTAAATCAAAGAGATGGAAAAACTGAATCTAAGAACTAATTAAATTCTCCAGTCACACCAGAAGTCCCTGGAAGGTGCCTATTGAACCAGTTCATAGGCTTCCTTCTACAGTGCCAAAATGAACTTGTCAAACATATGAACCTGATTTTAAAAACCTATTGAAATTAGCACAGAGCTACGAAGTATCCATTGGAGAATTGAAAAGCCAATGCAGAAATCAGGCCACGAGCGTATGAAAAGTGACGTTAACAGTGACACAAAAATCAGAAAAACATGACCTAAATCAGTGGTGTTGTGCAGCATACAGTTTCTGTGAAATGAAGCTCCATAGCTACCTCCTCCAACCTGTACCAAAGTAGAAAACTAACTAGAAATGGAGTTATAAGACCCACACGTGGGCCACTAACTACCTAGGTAATGATACCACCAATTAGACCAGCCACTAAAATGTGGCTGTCATGAGATCATAAACATCAGATGACTAGCACTGGGAAAGTTTTTAATAAAAGTAATAACCTTTTCGGCGGGGAGCTCCCACTCACAGTTAGGTTTTACTCACTTGACCTGCAAGCATAATTATTACACTAGGATGTTGAGAGGAGGGCTAATCCCATACCCCTGGGAAATTTCTCTGGGATCCCCCTTCCTTTATACTTCTGTAGACATGATAATAATCATCAAAAATTATTGGGGAAATTCTACAATGCTTGGGCAGCAGGAACTCCAAGCCGATGTGACCGTCGTCAGTGTGACTCTGCAGTGACTCACTTTTGCCATCCGGGAACCACCCAGAGGTAACCAGGGTGTAAGGTTAATGGGTATGTTGGCGTGGAAGTCAGTGTTGCTAGTATCACGGAGTTATCTTGTTCTCTTCTGCTGTTGATTAATAGATGAGGCGATATCAGCCTTAAAGGCAGATCGCAAGAGAGCACACAGGAATATCGAAATTGTGCCAACATGGAAGAAGAGGCTTCTCTGTAAATGACAAATATATGTGTTTTCCAGAACACCCCTAGAAAGAACTGGTAAAATGTGAATCTTCCTCCTCATTCATCCTGGGTTCTCACTCTGCATTTCACTAACATATGGATCTGATGTTAAAATGTTTGAGAGAAGTTTATGGGAGAACATTAGCATTAACCTGAACTGTTGCTGCGAACAGAGAAAAGTGAACTTTAGACATCCCAGAGAACCGGATGTGTTCTGTGACTCTGACCACAGTGAACACCTCCCAGGTTGGAATTAGCATGCCAATTCCACAGATAAGGCAACAAAGGCTGGGGAACGTTGGTATTTGCCCAAGCTCCCAAAGCGAGCCAAACATACATATACGATAATAATGTTTTATAATAAATCTGTACACACATAAAACCACAAAGAAGGAATTCTCAAGAAAAAATGTAAATAGGCAAAACAAAATGAAAATATCAAACTTCACTAACTAAAAAAAAAATTGTCAAACAGCACTCACTGATCTGTGTCACACCAGTTTGATAGGCAAACATGAAGATAGAAAACATAAAAGGGTGAGCATGCAGTTGATGTTAATATTAAAATATATTTGGAAAAAAAATAAAAAATAAAAAATTAAAATAAAAAAATAAATTAAAATAAAATATATTTGGAGAGAGGAAACATGTGCTAGAGAAAATGCACAGCCAAGAAAATTGGAAAGAACACAGTACTTTTAAATAAGTGACCACGTAAAAATGTCCTCAAATTTAAAAACTTCAGTAAGTGCTGGTTATAGGTAGAATTCCAAGATATCCTCCTCACCTCCCTGGCTTCCAGTGTTCATGCCTTGTCTCATCTCTGAGACTGAAAATATGACCCATTTTATTCCAATAATTAGGTTATATATTATGTGGCACAGTGGCTTTTTAAGCACATACAATTTAGCCCTTTAAATCTGGTATAAATGTCAGAGATAGAGAAAGTCATAGAGAAAGCAATAGGATATTTGACACATTATTCCTGGTTTGAAGATGCAAGAACATGAAAAGCAAGCAAGTGGGTGGCTTCTAGGAATTGCAAACATCCCTGGTCAACACCCAGAAATAAATGCGAACTTCATTCCTACAAATACAAGGAGCTTAATGTGTCAACAAGCAGAATGAACTTGGAAGAAATCCTTCCCATATTTATGTACCCTGGAGGCTTTAAGCAAATTCAGCCTGTTTGAAACCTTGATTTCAGGATTGTTATATTCCATAAGGAAAAAAAAAAAAACAGCCATACTAGGCCAGATTCTGACCTATAGCATAGTGGATTAATAAAACAACATTGGTTTAGGGTGCTAAGTTTGTGGAAATTTAGCACACAGCAATGAAGCCTGCTGCAATGTCAGGAAAATATAAAAATTAATCTACATCTTGACCTTGTAGAGGAAGAGGAAATAGAAGGTTTTAAAGTAGCTAGAAAGCAAAGAAAAATTACCTACGAAGAAATGAGAATTAATTTGAGGGTCGATTTCTCAAAAGCATTAATTAAGGTCAGAAGACTGTGGAATAGTTCTGAAAGAAAATAACCCAACCAAGAATGCCTTGACCAGAAAAACCATCTTTGGAGAATAAAACTACAATGAAGATACTTTAAACAAAACACAAAATTGAGGTTTTTACCCTAGTAGTCACAGATTATGAATGTATTTTAGGAAAATGATGTAAAAGGAAAATCTGAAATACTTTGAGGAATGGTAAGCAAAGAGAATGCTAAGTAGATTACAAATTTTGAAAATTCACTGTGTAAAAAAATAATAGTAATGGTAGGGGAAGGGAAGTAGAAAACTCCAGCTCATGATAAAATCCTGAACAATAACAATAGACAAGCCCAAGAATCTGTGATTGGTAATAGATATCAAAGTTTTCTTTGTTGGGAGCCACAAAAGCTGGAAGTTGGTCCTATGTGGAAGGGCAGGACGAGGTCTCATTACCTGAAACAGTCAAGCCACCTCAGTGTTGAGAAAAACATCCTGCCTGAACATTGTAGGCTGCTAGTCACTAGGCAACCTTGTGTCTTGCAGTTTCGTACAAGTATAAATAAAGGCCCTTACTGCTGTTCTGGGAGTCGTCCCACCAACCAGGCAGAGGAGCCACCACCTAACCCTGCTCTTTTCTTCTTGTCTATCTTTTCCTCATTGCTGCTACCATTTTCTCCCTGGGTACAATAGATCATGCTGATTGACCAATAGATCCCTACATTTGCCACCTGACCAGGGACACTGAGTAAGAGATAAGAATGGGCAGCAGGAGCATTTTCAAAGAGCGTGCATAAGGGAGGGAAGTGAACTGGTTAGAGGCAGCGTTCAGCACAGGCATGCGTTGATACTGGTATATTAGGCATAAAATTTGGGAATAGAGGCTCGTTAGGGTCAGAAACAGGACCACTAGGGCCAGAAATAGGTTCATAAGGGCCACAGATGGGTTCACAAGGGCCAGAGATATAAAGAGAGAGAAACAGGTTTGACAGAAGTCAAAAAAGGAGAAAGCTAGATTGAGTAAAAATGGGACAATGGAGTATTATATTATATATATACATATTATATATATATTATATATTATATAATTATTATTTTATTATTATATTATATATAATATTATATTATATATATGTATATAAAAATCTTCATTGGGTTCTTGGTTCCTGTGTTTGTGTTGTTTTCTAAGACCACCATAAAGGACTTAGCATGGAGTACTGTTTTAAAATTAAGTCCAAAATGGTACAAGGAAGGTGAAGCAAAGGCACAGCAAATAGAGCATAAGCCCTCCAGCTTTGCTCAATTAGATAAAAAAAAAAGAAAAGAAAAAAAAAAGTTCTTTTAAATTGCAATCTGTGGGTTTCAAACTGTGTAGTGCTGCCTAGCACAAACTAATTCTCATTTCTTTGTAGGGATTTCCCTGCCATGTGTGCATCTATTTGCCCTGTCCTGCCACAGTAATTGAGGGGCAGCAGCAAGTACAGTCCTGTGCGGCTGGTACTAAGTAGAAGGTCCATGCCTAGGGCAAACCATGGCATTGGCACTGGTGACACACGTTGCTGGCATTAAAAATGTCTTAGACTCAAGATATTGCCAACCTCAACAGAAATAAAACATTCAGTGATCAGAGCCAGGGTCAGAGCCAGACTGACAGCAGGTGCACACAGTGGCTGCACTACAGGGCCACAGCCCCACGACTCTTGGGGACAGGAAATATGAGTGAGAGAGCCCATTCCTAGTAGCAGCTCATCCAGCCTGAAGCCATAGTGTAAAAGCAGCAATCAGAGGCAAAGCCTCAGTACAAAGCAGTCTCCAGGTTTTGCTTGGTGTCATCAATGCTGATCATACAGAGAAAAATCAAAGTTATAATTCAGTCTCCTCAAAACACTGTTTAAATAACTCCAGACTCTCATATTACTCAACTGTTCAGTCTTGCTTTGATAAAAAATTTGGAATTATAGTATAAAAAATTAGGTTAAAAAATAAATATTAATTAATCAAAGGAAAAACATCTTAAAGGGCTTTTCTTTTTTAATGCAACAGTTATTTAATTAGGTTCTTAGAAAGAAATTCAGACACTAACTTATGAGGATGAATTCCATTTGTCAGAGCAAAAACAGATGGTAGGTAGCCCCAGAGTTGACAAACAGCTTTGATTTTTGCTAAAATCTGCAAGTCCACCACTTTCTGATCCACCTTGTGCTCTTCTGAAATCTGGCATCTCTCTTTTTTGGTGTCGAAGATCTCTCCTGGTGTCTGAGTTTCTGCAGCTTCTTCCTGAAGTAAGCATCAATGAGGTATTTGGGATTTTCACTTTACTCATATCAATTTTTGTAGAGGTGGCAATGACAAATTTCTAGTATGTTCTTTGTAGAGGAACATGATTAAGGCTAAGAGGTTCTTTATAGAACACAGTTAAGGCAAGCCACTGGCCAACTGCTTCAGGAAGACCAGTCTCTTGCCTCTGTGACACCCAGTGAGAATGATCAAGATGGTGCCAGGAGTGATGCTAGTTTGAAGTTTCCTCAAATGTTGCTGGAGGGTTTCTTTCCATGGCTGAAGAGCTTTTGGGAGCACATCTTCAGTAGGGTAGTATCTAGGCATTTTTTGAAGTTTAACCATCCAGGTACCTGCATTCTTATCCCCACTGACTGGATTCAAAGGAAAACTGTCTTAAAGGGCTTTTCTTTTTTAATGCATTAGTTATTTAATTAGGTTCTTAGAAAGAAATTCAGACACTAATTTATGAAGATAAATTCCATTTGTCAGAGCAAAAACAGATTGTAGGTAGCCCCGGAGTTGACAAACAGCAAGATCATAGCAAGAATTTCCTTCTTCTTTTTCGTCTCAACCTTTGACTTAGCAGCTGTATACTTTCTCTTGTACAAAGCCTTTCTGGAATACATAGCAGATCAGGAGTATCTACCAATTTCTCTAACCAGGAAAGAATTTTGGTTGCAGTAGAGCGGCCACTTCTTGGGGTTTTTTACCTTCCCCTTAGCCTTTTTACCAGGACCACTGACTGTAGCATTCTTGGCTTTGAGTTTCTTCTTAGTGTCTGGCTTCTCAGTTTTTTCACCAGCCCATCTCACAAGATGAGAAAGAGAACCTAAACGGCTTTTGAAGTGCAAGTGTGGATGGCATCCAGGTAGGGAAGCTAGAAAGATGCTGAATTACCCACCTAGAGAGACACAAAGGGCCATTCCTCCAGGAATGGAGCTCAGCAGAAAAGCAGGATATAGAGTAGTTCTCTGTCTCCATTACAATTGACACTAAAAGGAAAATTTTTACATTTTCTCCATGGGTGATTAAAAGGCCATTTCCATCCTAAAGGTAAAAACAGTTTGCTTTAAACATATGCATATATATTTTTTTCCCTAAAATTTAGAATAGTTGGGATATTTTAAAAGATTACTGAAAATTCTTTTAATTCATAAGGCAGATTGCTTCTTTTGCAATTATAAATTAAAATTGGCCTGGTAAAGGCCATTTATGAAAAACCAAAGGCTAACATAATCCTAAATGGGGAAAAATTAAAATCTTTTACTCTCAGATCTGGTACAAGACAA
>NDGN011374351.1:0-10476 GCA_002564285.1 Tympanoctomys barrerae
ATCTCCTCAGCCCCAGCCTTCTGATCTTTGCCTCTAGGAATTACTATAATGAGTTTTTGGGGCTTTGTGAATGGAATAAGTATATTTTCAGTAAGTTATTGTAATTTAGAAAAAATTCTGAATGAGCAATAGATTTGGAAATGGACTTTGAGTTTGGGCAGGGTAAAGAATTGTGCCACACATCTTTTTTGAAAGAGAATAAGAGAAGTAGTTTTGAAAAACATTAGAAATGATACAGAACTTCACTAAACAAAATGGTAGAAATTCAGCAATGATTGTTATATTGCATATTGTTGTCTTCAAATTAGTTTCTCAGATTATCAGCTATAAGCATAAAAATGGGTCAAAAAAGGAGAGAGAAAATTAAGCTTTAACTGCTCCTTTCAGTAGACCAGCAGAAATCAGCAGTACAGTTATCTAAGCTATTTGGAAAACTATGAGAATAAGTGTGATATTCTTTGTAGTCTCTTTCCTCCTCTAAGTATATATTCGGATGCTATCTATGACTAAATTGTCTCTACTTCCTAGAGTCCCTAGGCATTCCTTTACTTATTTATTATTATTATTATTATTTTATATTTTAAGGAAGTGTCTACAGGATGTTCAGGGTCTCACTACTAGATCAGACTCGTAGTAATTCTCCTGTTTTACAGTCTCCCAAGAGCTGGGATTACAGGTGTGCGCCACCATGCCCAGTCTCAATCACTGTCTCAGCAGGCCCAGGGATCTAACCACTGGCCCCTGTGCCTGCTTGCGGGCACTTTAGTCCACTGAGCTATTTGGCCAGTCTGGCAGTAACTTTAGGCATCTTACTTAAATATTCTTTCATCTCTTAGAAATGACTCCAATAGTCAATGAAACAGTATAAATCTTAATCTATGGACTATTTCTGATTTATTAAATTGGTTTTATTCAGGATCTTTTCCTTTATCCATTCACTAAGAGACCTGTTAACTAGAACTTTAATGTCATCACACAGTATGCAGTAAAGAAAAAGAATTGTTGTTCAACTTATTAAAAATATATGTTATCAATACTTTCTGAACATACATGTTCATAGACCTCTTCAAGATCTTATAAAAAAATGAACTAAAGGCATTTTTTTTGGGGGGGGTGCGGCTACCAGAGATTGAACTCAGGAACTTGTACTTGCCAGGCTGGTGCTTACGCTACTCAGCTATCTCCCCAGCCCAAAGGTATCATTCTAACTAACTCATAATTCCTATTTTGTATCATAGAGCATAGTTATCTTTATGGGTAAATATTGAATCCAGAATAAAAGTTATTTTCCTTTGTTTCCCTAACTTTGCAAATGTTTGTGATTTCTTTTATATTTCCACTCACTTTGATCTTGAAGCAAATGAACAAAACTGCTTAAAAATTTATCAGTCTTCCTATTTTGGCTTAATTTTAATAGTTTGATTTAATAGGTCATATGAATATATAAATAACACTGAGGAAAGGAGGAGAAAACATCTCGGGTCCAAAAACTTCATCCAAAGTAGCTTAAAATTAGACCCTTGCTAACAGCTTGCACTGGGTGGAAGTACCTCACTATTTCATTGGTTTATTTTAGTTTGGAATCAGCCTGTGGAAACAGACTCAGAATTGTAGGGGCCAATTTAGTCTTGGCATGATTTTAAAGTTAAGTCTGCGTGTGTTGCAAATAACGTGATGTCTTTGTCTGCCCTGGATTTGGAATCTCAGCTATTGGCTCTTGTCAATTTTATTTCATTTTATGACATTCTTTCAGGTCCCTTATTTCTAGCCTGCCTTGGCTATTCTTTTTCTTTTCTTTTTTTTTTTTTTTTAACATTTTGCTCTTAATCAATCTTTCTGAAGAAGCCACCAAAAGTTGGAAGAAAGCAACCTAAAAATGGAGGTTTTAAGTGCTTTTTTACTCTATTTTATTTTCTTATTAAATTTATTTTATTTTCTTTTATTTTATTAATTTTATCTATTTTAGAAACAAATATAAACAAGACAGTTTCAAAACCGATTCATATGACAGTTTCAATAATTAATTCACTGCATGTTGTTGTCTTCGTAGTGGTTATTCATGGTACAAGATGCACACATGATATCTTCTCCAAACACTATTAGTACACAACTTTCTTCTCATTGAATTAAGAGAAAGTAGCTGTATATCTATCCTATTTTGTATATAGAGATATGAAATGGTATCTATTTGTATCCCCTTTTTTTGTTTAGTTTTGTCAGAGATGGGTATTCCATTGCCATTTAAACCCTGTAGGTGCGTGAATTCAGCAAAACAATCCAATATAGTCCAGTAGTCCATAATAGTAGTGGGTTATCCATAGGACTGGCAATGTCAGCAGTTGTTGACTTGACCCTTTTATAGTTCAGCATATTAATATGGCTTTTTTTTTCAATAATGTATTTGGTTGTTGTAGGGTCTCACCGTGCAGCTTGCACTTGTGGTGACCCTCCTGCTTTCAGCCTCCCCAGTGCTGGGATTACAGGTGTGCATCGCTGTGCCAGGACTCTGGCTAGCTCAGCCCTCCCTAGGGGCAGGGCTGATGCACCATGTGGTGTCAGGGATCGAACCGCAGTCCTGGAGCTTGCCTGAGCAGGCACTTTGTCTTCTGAGCCAGCTCGTTGGCACTTTAAGTGCTTCTTGAGCAACCAAAGATGTCTTTGTGCCTTCTGACACGTCACTGTGGGTTGGGCCGCTCCATCCTTTGCTTATAGCTGCCAGCTACATTTGTTTTGATCCGTTATCACCTTTGCACTCCGGAATATGCAGCTATTCTGGCTGGGTCATCACCCTAGGAGGGTGGTCTCTGATTATCTGCAGGGAGAATCTTTACATAGATAGCTTGGTGGTACAAATATTAGCCTTGTTAGGATACATCCAGTTTATATTCATTAAGTATCTATAATATCTCTTTCTTATTTTATTCTTTCAACAGGTATTATTGAAGAGCTGCTATGTATCAGATATTGTTCTAGATCATTCTGTCATATCCCCAAATTGTGATCAATTCTGTCTTTGTATTGTATTACTTAATAAAGTATGCTGCTGTTGCAATCTTGGTCCTTTTTGGGTTTTAGCAAAATAGCACAAAGACTGTGAGACGCCGTAGCACAAAGGCTGCGGAATCAAATTCTATAAGAAAACCAGCTGAACACGTTCTGGCTCTGTTCCTCTAGACAAGTGAATGAACTTTACAAAGTGTCCCTTGCTTCATCTTTATAACAGGGATAATGATAATGTTTATCTCCATTTTCTGAAGAAGAAATGAGGAAAACGTCATGTAGTCAATTGTACTGGGCCAGATAGGCAAGTAAGCATGCTGTAGAGTTATTTGATCATTGTTATTAAGTCCCAGTGCTGGGCTGGTTGGCAGCTGCAGTCCTTTATAGTACTTACTGAACAAAGGCCTGTGCATTGTGCTTGCCCCTTCTGGCCTGTATGTCATAAGCAAAACTCTGGAACTGGGTCTGGCACTGGCGGAAGTGCAGATTCTGTAGATGCCTTCTAGAATGTGTGTGTCGCTCGATGTCTCAGCTGCAGCCAATGTCACTAATGTCATCTCTCTTTTTGTTTTAGGTAAGTACATCCCCATTCCTGAAGCGTGTTGCAGAGGGGTAAGTCTTGGGGCCAGTGCTGTGCCTGGCTAGTGCCCACGTGGAGCCGCTAGGTCGGGCAGCATTGTTTGCTGAAGTGATCAGAGCTGCCTTCACATTACCCAGCCAGAGGCCTGGAGAGTTAGCAACACTCCCCACTCGCTTTCCATCTGAGTTTCAAACCTTTGGCAGAATGAAAGAACCATGAGTTCCAATTGGACAAAATGTTAGGTTTTATCTAAATAAGTGGAGATGGGGTCTTACACTCTGTCAATAAAAGGAAAAGTATTTGACTGTTTTTAGAATAAAACAATTTGCATTTTTTTAAACTAGGAATCAAAAATACTCTCTGAAGTAAACATTCAAACCTTTGCTTTTATGCATTCAAAAAATGGTTCACTTTTTCTATATCTATCTGAAATATACAGATAGATATTCCATTATTAGATTAATAGAACATAATTTTATATCAACTAGAAAAAGAGCCCAGTGGTCCTACAAGTCAAGACCAGGCGTGCAGAATATTACAGAGGCAATTCCTGTTATAAGTGAAAATGACCAACTTCAATTAATATTTCTCTAGTTGGCTCTAAGTTATCGGTACAGAAAATTGAGCTGGAAGAAATGACCTTAAATCACAAGAGATTTAGTAGAGATCTAAGTCAGATGTGAAAGATGATTAAGTTATGAAACAAATGCCAAGAGGAAGTAAGGAAATCCCTGTCACTCCTGAACTTTAAAACGACACGGCTAGTTAAGAAATTAGATTTGATCCCGCCTTGAGGCGAGTGTTGAGTTGAGTAACTGTCCTTGGTGTTAAGATTCCAATTCATTCTTCAGGTTAAAGTCCTACTGCTTGCTCCATAAACCTTTTGTACTCTGCGTCTCAGACTGTGTCTTGTAGAGATATTCAGTTGCTAACAAGGGGTTAGAAAAACGAAAGGATGTTAGGAAATGTTCTCCTTGGCAAATACAGTGAGTGTGCCCGCGGGGCCTGGGGAGACCTCAGAGTACCGTACCAACTTGATCCTGAATGGAGAGAGGGCAGTGCGGGGTGGGTACGTCCTACACTGTGCTGGGCAAAGCCACATGGGCATCTTCAAGCATGAACAGAGTGGCTCCAGTTGTCTTGGGAATAAATCAGTATCCTGGCTGTGGCTGATCATGTTGGAGAGGCTTTGCTCTGACATGGTACAGGATTTCAGAGGCTGCTGCAGCTTGGTTCTCGGCCAGTTGTGATCTCTCTCAGGAGAGTTTGTGGCACATTCTTGTAGCTTTACATGAGGTTCCCAGGTCTGGTCATTTGTGTTCCTTACCCTCCCTTTTAATGCCCTATTTCATGTTATATTTGGTCCATGTGGTATTCTTCTTCATGTTCAAATCGGTTATAATTTTATTCGTGGAGATTATTCTGGATAGCACATTTGCTGGCACTGATTACTTTCTCTTGGAATTCTATGGTTCTTTGCCTTTTCTGTGGTGGTTTACACTTTTATTTTTATTTTTTTATGATACTGTTCATACTGTGCTCTCAAGGTAGGGTGAGGATTATAGAAAACCGAAGAAACAATGACCCTCCAAGGGGAGAGACAGCACCATAAAGTCATTAATTAAAATACTGCATAGATGCCTTAGAAGTCTGAGCAAACAGATAGAAGGAGACAGAAAGAAGAAGGAGCAACTGTGAGAGGAGAGAAGGCCCTGTGGGAGTCGGCACTAAGCCTCCTGCCTTGAGGCTGGACTGGCTAGGAGGGGCTGCGTTTGCGTGGGAAGTGCGTGTGAGGCTCTGGTAGTGCAAGCAAGCTCAGATGGGGTAGACAACCGAGAGGCAGACATGTGCCAGAGGAGGCTGAAAATATGCCCAAGCCCAGATTCTTTGCAATTGCTGGTGCTGGCAAACAATTTGGCCTTTTTTTTTTTTTCTATTAGCTTTAATTCAGTGCACCTAAAGTTATTTGGGCCTGGTTAAATCACAAATATGTAATTCCCTTTATGACATAGCAAAGGGATGATTTTTTTTAAAAAAGATACTACATATTTAAATATGCTGTGTATAGGTAAGGACCATGCATAAATGAATTACAGATTAGATCACCTTTTAATAAAATCAGATAAAACTAGGAGAGAAGGGCTGAATGTGAGGAGAAGCTTCGGCAGACTTTCCTCATGGGGGGGAGACCCTGCCAAGTACGGGGTTTTATGGGCAGTGAACTATGCAATGGCCAAGAAAGCACTTGCAGGATTTCTCCACTGTGACCTCAGGAGCTGTGGGGTCAATGCCATGTGAGGGTTTCCCACTTTATGAGACAGTTACTATGAGCTGTGTTTTCAGTTTCATTCATTGATGATCAATTCTGCTTCAGGGCGTTGCTCCGGACCAAGGAGGCACTCTCGCCACTCAGCTGCGCTCTGAATACATTGTGGCTTTTCTTTTAAAGAAAGCAACCCAAATGAGGGACGTTATTTCCTTCTGCAATAACATGTCAGTATAGAATAAGATTTTTTGAAGCAAAAGTTGTTCAGGGTGTGAGGACAATTAAGCTATTTAATTATATCAAAACTAGAAGAGTGCATGGTGCCTTTGCCCCAAACCCAGGTTATTTTGTGTTCACAGAAATCAAGATATTTATACATAAGCATGTGCTAACAAATAACTCCAAGCTGCCTAGGCAACACCTTACAGCGTTATCACAGATTTGTCATGATGCTTCTTCATTGCTTTGTGCTTTGTAGTACAGCCAAGACACAACTTACAGAACGTGTCAACTTTTAAGCGTGATTTTTGCCAAATAACTTACAAAGTGAGAAAATTGTATTACAAGGTTGAAAATTGCAGGGTTCCACGGTTTCTCAAAAATACGCAGATTTCTGTCATTTTTCAGCATGGATTTTCATCTGCTGATGAGTACTCTAAGATATAGTTGGCTTTACTTACTCATGAGGTAAGATTTTTCTCCAAGAACAAAGGAAGAAAATAAGAAGGCAAGAGAGAGTAACAAGGTCTGTAAGAGTAGCTGCCGTTACTGTAGTTTGTGGAAAGACAGACGTTTTCATTAATAGTTTCTTGAAGGAATTGAGACATCATAAATTGAATACGTGCATATATACATACTGGTAAAAGTAAGATGTTAGGATAAAATAATCAAAGTATAATGTTTTCAGAGTTGTTTTATAATGAACTATAGAAATTTAGTTTCATTCTCACCTGGAACAAATACATATGATATTCTTATATAATACATAATATAATATATAATGTATGTTTATATTATATACATAGATATATAGATAGATTTGTATATAATTGCTTAAAAATATTGAAAATAAATATTTAGCCTTACAAAGTATGATTCATTCCAGTAATCTCTTCCACTTTAGGCCATTAAATATACTGGTCCTAGTCTACTAAGTAGATTTTGTGACCTGCATATAGTTTAAAAAAGTGTACATTTGCGATGTTATTGAGAAATGAATCTATTAGAGTAATTTATTATAACTGGACCTTAAAAAGGCAAAGACTCTACCTTGCCCTAACAAATGAATTAATTTTAAATTTTAATTTGACATAATTTCGGATTTACTGCACAATTACAAGAATAACACAAAGAATTCCTAGATACTCTTTACCAAGACATTCCAGAGATTAACATTTTATTACATTTACTTTATCCAATCCGTCTCCTCTCCTCTCCTTTTTCTCTTTCATTCTCTCGTTGGTACTGCCTGTCTACCCATTCAGCTCTTGGTCCAGCTACGCACTGATGCGCGTGCGTGCGCGCACACACACACACACACACACACACACATGCACGCACACACACTTGCTTCTTTATTTCTTAAATTCCAAACTCATTGCAGAATCTTTTCCTTTCACCTAAATACTTAAGTACTTCCTGAAAATGTGGAATTATCTATCTTAAAGAGCTGCGGTGCAATAGTCCAAATTAGCAAATTTTCACTGATAGAATGTTACCAGCTGATCTACAGACCTTATTTCAAATTTTAATAATTTTCCTTATAACATTCTCTCTAGCGAAAGACAATACAAAATCATGCTTGGCAATCAGTTGTCACATCTATGTCCTAGTCCTTCAGCTACAACAGTTTCTGAGGCTTTCATTATAGTTCATGATGCTGATATTTTTGAAAAGCATGGGTCAGTTATTTTCAAAACTGTGTAATCTGACTAGGCTATGCTGACAAACCCTCCCGGGATGGAAGGCTTTCTCTCCGCAGAAACCGACTTTCTGTCATATGGAGGCTGGGGAAGTCCATACTGTAGGCTCCAGCAGACTCTGTCTCTGGCCAGGGTGACATCTGGTTAGCAGATGGCCATTTCCTGACTGTGTCTTTCTTGGCAGGAAGGGGAGAGAAATCCCCTGGGCTGCCTCCTCAGGGCACTAATCCCATTCCTGAGGGCTCTGCCCTGTGACCTAAAGCCTTTACAGAGGCCCGTCTCCAGCACACCAAGGGTTAGGCCTCATCATATGATTCTGGCGAAGAGCTCAGAGTGGGGAAGGAACATGGACATCCAGTCTATTACAGAAATTTTCCTGCAGTTTGAATTTCTTTTACGTTCCCTACATTAAAAATATATATTTTTGAATACATAATAATTTTGTATATTAATGGAGTATAGTGTGATGTTTCAATACCTATAAAGAATATGATCAGATTGAAGGCATGGCATATCTGGAATCTCAAATATTTATCATTTCTCTGTGTTGGGAACATTTAAAAAATCCGTTAGTTATTTTGAAATATGCAGTTAATTGTAGTCAACCATAATTATTTTATTGTTCTTCTAAAAATATTAGAAACAGTGCCAGGAATATAGTTCACTGGCGTAATTACCTGCCTGGCAAGCTGCAAGTCCCAAGTTCAATAGCAGGTTAAAAAAGAGCAGGAGAAGGAGGAGAGGGAGGGGGAGGGGAAAGGGGAGGAAGAGGAGAAGAGAGAGAAGAAATTATTCAACTGAACCTCTTTCTAGTAACAATCCTCTACTTTTCTCTTCTCCAGCAACTCTTCCTAGTGCCTCACAATCACTGTTTTTTACCCATTATTTGTCTATTAAGTTCAATCTTTTCAGCTCTTATCTGTGAATGGAAATACAAGTCATATAGTTTTAGCAGGAATATCACAGGAATGATGCTAAATTCATTTATTCAGGGGCATATGCTGTGGTTGACCTAGCAAATGGTTTTTGTTTTGTTTTGTTTAATTTTGTTTGTGTTTTTAGGGAAGGGTCTACAGGGTGT
The DNA here is from genome assembly GCA_002564285.1 of Tympanoctomys barrerae. NCBI lineage: Eukaryota > Metazoa > Chordata > Mammalia > Rodentia > Octodontidae > Tympanoctomys > Tympanoctomys barrerae. The sequence goes on from NDGN011374351.1 coordinate 8,850, forward strand.
TCAGGGTAGATCGGACTCGTAGTGATCCACCTGTTTACAGCCTCCCAAGAGCTGGGATTACAGGCGCGTGCCAGCATGCCCAGTCTCAATTGCTATCTCAGCATGTTTCAGGGATGGGGCTGGCACAGCAGGCCCAGGGATTGAACCCCAGGCCACTGCACCTGCTTGCGTGTGCTTTAATCCACTGAACTATTTGGCCCGCCCTCAGTTTTGGTTTTGAACAGTTGATTAAAATGATGTGTCTGCCAGATTCTTTCACTGTATAGTTACTAATTTCTCCTTTTGTAATTAAACAAATGTTTCACAAGGTGATAATTTGAGACCAGATTAAGTCATATTTCATTTGGGAAGGAAAGATACCTTTCCTTCAATCCATAGTTAATATGACACCTAGACACACAAGTCCATAAAATGCTTCCAGGGTTACAAGTTTATAATGGAACATTATCCCTTTTTTATCATAAAGTTACATAGATAATTATGTCATCATAAAACAGACCAATCAAATAATAAATACTGTGGTTTTAAATAGAGACATTATTATATTTAACAATGAATAAGCATGACAATACAGTTGTCAATAAATACAGTTACATTATTACTGTCTTGCCATATTAAAGGAAAAGGATTAAGGGAATAAAGCTTGTTTCCATATTTTTCCCCAAATTAGTTTGAAAATGTATTGGAAACATCAGAAAGGTTGATACTAACCAGTGTAAGAAAGGGTGAAGGAGCAGGCTCACATATATTCAAGGGACTACAAGCTGGCTATTGTTACAAAAGTAATTGTAATATTTCTGTCAAAATTGTTCATGCTCTTCAACTGTAGAAATTCCTTCTTAGAACTGGGCAATAATAATTAGAGAAATGAATGAAGATAATTTTATGTGGTTGCTTATTAATAAATTAAAAATAGTCAAAATTAAGAGGAGGGTGGATATACAGTAATAACTGAGGATTTAAAATTGTGGCATCTCTAGGTATTTACAAGCTGATATTTGCTTAGAATTGCTCACAGTGCTATCCAGTAGGCAATTCCTTACACATGTTTAAGTATTTATACTAAAACTATAAAACTAGTTCGGAGTTATAGAACAGGATGATCTCCTTGTATCTATATTTATACTTAAAGAAAATTTTAAAATAGTATTATTGCTTTACCAATAAAACTTATAAAAGAATATTATAATTAAAATTATCCACTATGAACTTGATTCAATATTGCATATTTCTTCAAAAGACATTAAGACTATTTTTTAACTTGTTTGGTACTGAGCTGAAGGTGTTTGGAAAATTCTTGAAGATTAACAGCATCGGCAGTTCAAGTGGGTACCGCTGTTTTAAGCAACTGTGTCAGTACCCATGTGTTTTCTTATTCAGCATGCATTGAGCCCTTACTGCCTGCTTGGTAGAACTCCAGAATAAAATGACAAATAAAATTTTTGGTGGCCCAAGAACTGAAGTCTATACACACCTATAATATTCAAATAATGGAACTTAGCAAAAAAAAAAAAAGGGGGGGGTATACAGATGAATGTCCATTTTGTATCTGTGCATTCTAAGCGGTTAGGATAGATATATAGTCACATTCTCTTAATGAATAGAATGATTTGTTCTAATGGTGTTT
>NDGN011374358.1:0-17882 GCA_002564285.1 Tympanoctomys barrerae
GAACTCAGGCACTTGTGCTTGCCAGGGAAGCACTTATTCCACTGAGCCATCTCCCCAGCCCCTAGAATGTGCTTTTAAAAGAGGAAAATCACTTAAACCTACAAAGGTAGGTTGGTCAGTTATAATTACGAAGTTTACTCTGCATTCCTCTACCTAGGCCTCTAATGCAACTATTAGACTGAATTGCTATTGTGAAAAGAATTTAGCATCCTAGCTCTGCTACCTACGAACCAAGGGGCCTTATTTAGTCTCTCTCTGTACTCCAGTTACCTTGTCTATAAAACAAGGGTGAAAGTAATTCCTATCTTGCAAGGCTGGTGTAAACATTAAATGTGCACATGCGTGTGGATGTAATGTCAGTGGACATTCTCTGTCACCAGTGGTCCTTACAGAGCATGCAGCTAACATGGGACATTCCCTGTTTAGAAACAGACTGCAGAAAATTTTTAACCCTTGTCACTATTGCCACAACTGGAGTAAGTGTGCTGGCTTTTGGCAAATACTCCCCAAGAGTGACCCATTCCCATTTAAGGAGGGAGGGACAGAAGAGAAAAGGAAGAGAAAATAAGAAGTTTATTCTGCATTCCTGTACCTCTGTCCTTGAAGGAAAAGGAGGAGTGACTCGTAGAGTGAAGTCACTTCTCCAGAGCAGCCACTGGAGCCTGGGACTGGAGTGACATTTCTGTTTGAGCTGTTTCACTGTGTGTGTCAAGGAAACACTGAGAAATTATGGAACGTCTCACATGTATAACCTGAAACTTTTAATGAATTTCGAGAAGCAGGGCTGGAAACTGAGGTATCCAAATAATTTTGGTTTTGAGGAAATAATTAATTATGGATTTTTAAAAACTATGCAGATTTTTTCTAGCATAACCCACCTTTCTATCCCATCCAAATCCTTTAAATAGATCTTACTTCCTCACACTCCATCTGCCTGAACATGTGTCTGTAATGCTTACAAAGTATTCCACATGCGAACGGAACTTTTCCGTGGCGTAAGAACGGGATCAAGCTTCATGATGTATGGCAGGGGAAACATATGCTTGGCTTTCGTGTTCTAGGAAGACGTGGAAACATTTACAAAATTCATCAAAGCATCCAGTTGAGTGTTAGACAGTTAGGACTGCTCCTAACACCAGGCAATCAGAACAATGGGGAGTTCCAAGTAGTTTCAGAGTTGAAAGCGGTCTAAAGAAAATGCAAGGAAGCCTACTCTTGGCTGGATGGCCAGAGTTTTGCCTGTTCCCAGACACAGTCATCAAACACATGCACACATGCAGCTCCAACCTAGTGCTCTGAGCAATGAACCTACTGAGGGGAATGTTAGGACTCAAACACATTCACCTGGACTGATTTAACTTACGTTTTTGATACTAGTTCAATGAACAACCGGTAACTCAACTGTTCTTCCCCTCCTTTTTATTTCCTTTGAATGTAAACCTTCATTCGCTTAGGGATTTCTGTATGGTGAGGATCGGATTTGCCTAAAATGAAAGCGCAGAGAAGCCACCTACATTTGTATCCAATGCAGAGCATGTTCAGTGGGGAGCACTCCCACACACACACACTCCATCACCCCACAGAGTTCAGCTCAGAAACACTGAATATGATGACAGGAAAAGCTAGAGGGAGGCTACTGCTGGTTGATCACATGCTGTTTGGGACATCTTCTGCGTTTTATTTGCAATTGTATATTCTGTTGGTAGCCTGGTTTGTTATTGCTCAGAATAGCTACAGAGATAAAAATAAGCTTCAACTTTACTATTCTTTTGGCTTCTGCAACTCACGAAACAGGGCTGCCTGCTTTTCAATTTGTCTCTCTTAGGAGATTCAAAATTGATTTATTAGGTTGGATTAGGTTGGGTGGATGCAAAGAGGCCAGATGCTGTTCAAAAATAGGGCTGGAGAAAGGGTTTTCACAAAACCAAGATGGCAGGAGATAAAAAATAAGGAAGAAGTGAAAATGATGATTGATGTTGGTGATGCTGTTTTTAGCTGAGACTTTTAAAGGCTGGAAAATATTGGGAAATCAAATTAATGACCCAGAAAATAAACTCAGATTAAGAAATGTCAGGTTGGAGAGTAATCATGATGTGGTAGAAATGAAAAAAAAAAAAAACCCACTGACCTCTTCCACCCCTCCCCTGAACGTGTGACGCTGCAAAGCGCCTGCTCCTGAGTCATTTTTAATTGCCTCCACCACCGTATCATCATTTCCCCAAAACTTGATTCAGTGACAGCAACTTTTACTCTATATTTAGTGGGATGAAAAAGACTTGCAAGCAAAGGCAACTGTCTTCATTTTCTCTGGCCTCCGGTGGCTTTTGTTTTTGGAGAGGCTGATAGTGCCACCCAGTTCTTGTGCCAGAATACATAGCTCAGCCAAAGTCAAATGCTATAAACGTGAATCACATGCTTATCTGGCTGACCCTTCTCACTGTCCGTAAGATACACAAGCCCTTGGGCTTTCATCTGGCATGGTATCTTTTTAAGATTGTACTGAGATTTTACTGAATCAATTTTTTTTTTTTTTTTTTTGTACTGAGAATGGAACTCAGGACCTCATGCTCGCCAGGCAGACGCTGGGCCCACCAAGCTATATTCTCAGCCCACAAATGGAGTTTTGAATAATAAAAAGAAAAGCATTTTTTTTAGTTAGGAAGTAAGATGCAAAACATTTTCTTCTTGGTCCTAACCAGAGATTTCTGGTATCTATTCTATAGTCAGAGTGTGAATGGCATTTTATTGATAGGCTAGAGCATGGTGCATAATGATCACCCTAATCATTGATAACAGTAATTGATCACTTGCTGCATGTCACCCACTGTTCTCAATCTTCTATAAGAAGGAAAGGCTAAGACTTTCCATTTTACAGATGAGCATAGCAAGCTGCCTGAGGGTTCAGTTGCTGCCTGAGGTCACACAGCTATTATGGGAGAGACAGGATTTGGATCCAGGGTATTTGAGCTCCAGAATCCCTTCTTTCAACCACAGTACTGTGGTTCAAGGTTATATATAGGCACTGAGATTTTAAAAATAATCTATTTCTGGCCATTTTTGGAAAAAATATATTCATTGACCCCAGGGTTAGTTATTTTAGCAGTAGTAAGCTCTCTTTTCTGTCACCCATTCATTTCACAAAACAAGTTTAAATACAGAACTAGCCAGAGTCTTGGCACTGCATGAAGAGTACAGTAAGGTGTGGGCTGAAAAATAGAAACACATGCTCAGAAAGACCTTTGCATTACCTTCCTGGCTTGAATGGGAACAATTTTCCTATATTCCTTGTAAAAAAAAAAAAAACCCAGAAAAATATGAATAACTGGCTTTAACAATGAATTTCAATGTATTTCCTTTGACATAGTGCCTGGTTTAAATTACTCAGCAGAAGTGAATGATATTCCTAATTAAGGACACAGAAGAAAGAACATCTTATGAACTATTTAAGTTAGAAGGCATGAGAAACTCCTGAGTTACCCAAGCAAAGCCTGTCTGAGGAGGAAAGAATGAGCTGGCTGCTGTGTCCTTCAGGGCAACCAGAAGGGCAGTGTCCCTGGACACGTTAGGCCTCTTGGCATGGCAGGGTTACAGGAGCGTCTTTCCCTTTCCTTTTCAGACTGATTGCAACAGTTTCCTAAGTGGCTGAAGTGGCTACACATCAGCCAGTGTTCTGTCAAAAAGAGAGGATGCTGCGTGAGAGACAAAATAGAGAGAAGTTTAAAAATGAAAGTGGAAGAGATGGGCCCCCAAAATGAAGGGGAGAGGGTGCAGCATCGGGACCTCAGAAAGGGGACCAGAGCTGGCCATTTCCAACCCACCTGCTAATATTGTTCCTTCCTCCACTTGTTCCTTCCTGCCTTGCGAGGTCTGATATTTGCCACAAAAATGGAGGAATCTGTTCTCATGGGCTAAAGAGCTCCAAATGGGGAAGGGAAAGTCACCTAAGTAACAATAGTCATTAAGGAAAGTATGAAAAGCCACAAAATTCTAGGAAAACACAATGGCAATAGCTGTACATCTTGGGAATGTTTTAACCACCTTGATAGTAGGAAAATTTATCATTTCTTTCTTTTTAAAAATTCTTCTGCCTAGATGAAAAATAATCCTTGAAGTTATACACAAGAAGAGTTGGTTTAAATTATTTATTTATCTTTAAACTTTTCCCCGTCGTACAAAGGGTGGAACTCGGAACCTTGCGCTTGCCAGGTAGGCACTTATGCTGCTGAGCTATCTCCCTGGTCCCTTACATAATTGAAAGAGTATTCTTATGAGCAAATGCTTCTGCAAGTTTGTTAATTAATTTATTTTGAGTTAACGCCATGTTTGGTGAAAATGGCCGTACCGTAATTATTATAATGGGTGTAAATTCTGGATTTTGTGCTTGAAGGCAAAGCCAATACAAACATCTTTGGGCAGGTGTCTCTTTGGAAATGGGTACATTTCTGGGGTCTTTTCAGTACTGGCAATGAATGAGAGGAGGGTTCAAGATTCATGCGATCCCCACGAGATGCCAGGCTTGGCAGCCAATGAGAGTTGCAACAGATAAGGCGCTGGCACCACTTGTAATTGCTGAGATTATGGAATTGGGTGTGGTGGCTCTTCTTACAAATGAAGCCTCTCAAAGGCATTTTACTTCATGCTACACGGCATAGTAACATTATAATCAACATTATGCAAATACCAATAAAGAATAGAATCTTGGTTCAGTTTTCTGTGAGGCATGAGATTTCAAGTTGACCTTCATTTCTGATATGGCCAAAGCCTACTAACAATTAGAATGAAGAACTAAAATTCTATTTATGATTTGTACTTTTTTCTTGTCAGGAATATTCTTTATATATTTTCCAACCGACATACCTTATGGTTTTATAATAAAATTAATATCTGTACTGGGGTTCTCCAGAGAAAAAGAGCCAATAGGAGAACTATGTATATAAATGTGTGTGCACACATGTATGTATATTTTAAATCTCTCTTTCTATTTATTTATCTATCTATCATCTATCTATTTAAGATAGGTAGTGAGTGAGGGACAGAGATTTATTGTGAGGAGTTGGTTCACATGATCTTGCAGAGTGGGAGTTCTGTGGCATGCTATTTGCAAGGGGAAGACCCAGGGGTGTTTTATGATTCAAGTCTGAAGGCCTGAGAACCGGAACCCATAGCACCCCCTATTTCAAGATCAGGGGAAGCTCAATATCCCAAGGCCCTCAGGCAGCAGGCAGAGCAGGGACAGGCTGACCACTGCTCCTCTCTTTGTTCTTTACTTTACCTCCATAGGTTGGCTCATGCTTCCCACACTGGCCCACCAGTTCAAAGTCTGACCTCACCCCAAAAATAGCCTCAGAGACACACCCAGAAATGTTTAATCCAGGCAACCCAACTTAACCATCACAATACCCATTCATTAAAATTTGGAAAAATAGAAATAAGTATAAATCCCTCTTTAAAGACTCAAGCACTTTGACCAATCCCACAAGTAGGGAGAAGCAGGAGCCAAGTTACAAATCCAAAGACTCTGATCTCAAAGCCAAGGGTTATTATACTGTAGTTTAGAATTTAACTAATTTAGCATTTGGGCTTTTTTTTTTTTTTTTTTTTACTTAACATTGTTCCAAAGCATATTTAATATTAAACTTTTTTAGGATTTTTAAAAATATTCTTTCAATTACCCCTCTCCAACTGTGTTTAGGACATTTAAAAACTGGTTTAGCCTGGTGTAGTGGCAACTTGCCTGTACTCCCAGCATTCTGAGAGGCTGAAACAGGAAGATTGCCAAATTCAAGCCCAGCTTCGGCAACTCAGGCACTTAGTAAGGCCATGTCTCCAAATGAAAAAGCATCTGGGTGTGGTGGCAAACACCTATAATCCCAGCATTAGGAAGGCCAGGCAGGATTTTCTCTGGAGAACCCCCATGAGTTCCAGGGTATGCAGTGAGTTCAAAGCCGACCTGAACTGCAAAATGAGACCCTGTTTCAGATAACATAAATCAATAAATAGGCAAGGGGGTTGGGTCAGTGTGAAAGTTCTGTGTTTAAATCCTAGTACTGCATTTTTTTTAAAGTCTTGGTAAATCTTGTATCATTTCTAATGCTTTGTTTTTCTTTATATCTCTATTTTACATTCATTAAAAAAAAGTCTTGTGCTTAATGTGGGGATCAGGTTGGGGAAACTGGCACTGTAGTACTGAACCATGCTTATAACACAGGGTGCTTAAAAGATCGGGGGTCTTCTGTATCAGGGCTGGGGTTCTGCATGGTTGGTGGGAGGGGACAAGGACATTACATGCTTCTACTTCTAAAAAATCAGTGAGCAGGTTAGTACATTCTAGTTGATAGGGAGAGCTCCTGCAAGGAATATTCAAGTAATGAAGAAAGAAATGCAAATTTATTTCCTGGGGATAGCTGAAGGAAGAAAAAAGAAAATATAATTTTGCCACTATGGCTAAAGTGAGTGTGTGTGCTAGGATGCGTGTGTGTGGACATAGACTAATTTTCCTTAGCTTTAGATTTGCAAGGAATGGAAAAAACTAAATGGCCCTGTGCTCCCCACAAAGAGTAATTCAGCCTAATGCTCTCAAAAGCCAAAGCAATTCTCATTTGTGATGCTAGTACCCGTGTCATTCTAGGATGTGGATTTTACAATTGCAGCATTGACAGCGTGCTCTTTTTAATTGCATATGTTTAGGATACATAGAAATTACATTCATTTGAGCAATATACACATATCTCACACACACACACACAAACACACACACACACACACACACACACACACACATTCCCCCCCAAAAAAATCCCTTTCCCTTCTCTTCTCCCTGTAGATAATCCCTTTTCCTATGTCCAAAAAGTCTATGTCTCTATTTCCTACCATTTCTCCTTCATTTATATTCAGGGTCTCTTTCTTTTTTCTTTTTTTCATTAATGTATTTGGTACAGGGTCTCACTACACAGCTCGGACTCATAGTGATTCTCGTTTTCAGCCTCCTCAGCACTGGGATTACAGGTGTGCTCCACCGATACAGCCTGTGGTACGGGGATCAAGCCCCAGTCCCTGTGCATGCATAAGCAGGCGCTTGGTCCACTGAGCTATCTAATGGGCCATGTATTCAGGGTTTTTGACTAGAAGAAACCATGTGATATTTAACCTTCTGTGTCTGACTTATTTCACTCAACAGTGCAGATTGGCGGTCATTACCGCCTCCTGCCTGTCCCCTCCCACTTCTGCTGGGAAAACTTCCTCTGTACTCTGTGGTCTCCCAAGCAGTGAGTTCTTTTCCAAGGTTGGGTTTTCTGTCCTCCCCACCTCCTTTCCAAGAAGCTGCTTTTCCTCTACCAACAAAGATGCCAGTGTTCCCTGTTAGGCACACACCTCCTATGCAAATGTACCCTGTAGTCACTGATGTATCAGATTCATTTAACAGTTTGTAAATTGATTTCAAATTCAGTCTCAAGCTCTCTGGTGCAGTGTCTGTGGCCAAGAGCTGCAGCTCAGATCTGTGCCTTAAGGAGCCCTCACCTCCTGCCAGCAGCCAGCTCTGGTGAAGCGCGTGTGCGGACCCATGCTGGCAGTCACTTGTTTTAGCACTGGCTAATCACCAATATGTTCTGTTAAGTGAGATTCATAGATGCTGATTGCATTTATTGCATAAATTACTTCATTATTAAAATCAGGTCATTTGAGCCCCCAACCATTAACATGAAAGCTATTAACATAATTTCATAAGCTAATAAATCAAGCACAGGAAAAGAATTAGAGGGTTCTTAGTGATAAGTGTTTCTTCAGAGATTAAGGGACACAATTTTCTTATGCATATATTAACATTTTATGAGTGGATTCATGCAAGAGTGACTTTTTCTCTTTGCATATATGACTCACTTCATCTTTCTCTGTGCTTGGCCTCTGAAACTGATTTTTAACCTTAAGATTTTTTTTTCATTTGTGAATAACTGTAAAGCAATTTTCAAGTGAACCTATTAGACTTCTGTGATATGTACTTTTTATAAAATTGTTATCTTTTTACATTTATTAGACTGCAAAATCTGGGGGTAGGGAGAAAAGACAAGGTAAGGCTCAAGAAAAAAAAAACACCTAGGATTGGTCTTAGATAATGCAATTTTCATTCCAGGTGAATTCCAAATGTATTGCCAGTCTTAAGAGGTCCTAGTGAAGTTCTAATTATCTCTCTAATTACAACACATACTGAGGTTAAGTGTTCTTATCAAATGGTGCATTAAAAATGGGTTTTATTCCCAGGCTGGATGTAATAGGCTGTGCTACTGGCCCGAGTACACAGAAATTGGTTCCCTAGTTCATTTCGCTTAGCAGATTGGGAAAGACTGCGGGTCGGAGCCATCATTACCCAGCATAGCCATGTTGCCTAGAAACAAAGATAACTTCCAATGTAAATTAGACTATAACAACTTTATCCACGGTGCCATTTGTGTAATGTTTTTAACAAATAGCAACTGATGGATCATAATTGAAATATGTGTAAGGCTGTTAGCAATCCCTGTGTGTGACTTTATAGGCAAATTTCAGAGGCAGATAGACTGGTGCTTCTCTCTATGAACAGGAGTAGTGATCATGCCTGGCCTTTCTTACCTGGTCATTAGTGATTGTGAATATTCACTCCCTTAAGTGAAGTAAGACTCTCCCGTCCCCTCAGCTCTGCCTGTTTACAGCTCTGTACCAGCTTCTTGATGCTCTCAGGATAAGAGCAGCAGCACATTTCTCAGCATGGCCCAGGGCCCCATATGGCCTCACCTGCTGTTGGCAGCATTGGTCAGGCCTTGCCTCACATTCTTTGAGCTAGCGAAAGCCTCATTTCCTTCCTGTCACAGGACCTTTGAATAGGCTTTCTGTTCTGATTCGCGTACTCTTCTCTGCTCTTTGAACCCGTTAACTCTTATTTATTTTTTAGATCTTAGCTCAAGAGCCACTTCCATCAGGAAGACTTGCCTGACCTCTCTCATTAGGTCAGGTCTTCCTGGGATATAAGAATACCATCTATGTCCATTTGTATATCTGTCACAGTTGTAATTTTAAATTTTGTAGTGTAGTTATCTTTAAATTAATATGTTCATGTGGAAAAAAATCAAAATGAAACCAAAAAATCCATGCAAAACAATATAGCTTTGATTCCTTTTCGCTTTTACCCAATTATTTCTTCCTTTAAAAGTTGATATTATTGGGCCAGGGAGATAGCTGAGTGGCATAAGCACCTGACTGGTATGCAGAAGGTCCCAAGTTCGATCCCCAGTACTAAAAAAAAAAAAGAAGCTAATATTAATAGTTTCTTATTGATACTTCCAACATATTTTTTGCAAAAACCAAATACTCCTTTGGAACACATTCTACACTATGACATTTGCCTTTAACAATACACTCTGGAAACTGTTCTACCTGGAGACACAGGAATGTCCTGTCTTGATTTTACAGCTGCATTGTATCCTACCATATAACTGTTCTGTTGCTTATTAACAATTCTTCTTGCTGGCTCTTAGCTTGTTTTTAATCTTCGACTACTTCAAAGAATGTGGCAATAACCACAGTGCATTTATGCATGTGTAGGCTCCACATCAGTAGGTAGAAGAAGGATTGCTTTGTTGGGTCAAGGGTACCTGTGTAACTGTGTTAATAACGTGGGTGCACATTCCTACCTTCCCCTGGCTGTGGGCTGTACCACTGTGTAGCTTCACCAGCACGATGATTCCCATTTCCTTACACCCTTGCCAATAATGTTGCTCACTTTTTGGTTGAGAGATAAGAAAGGATCATCACTTGTTTTTAGTGTGCATCACTCTGATTTTGAGTTAAGTTGAGTAGCTTCTCTATAGGCTTTGCTGTTCGTGTTCCTTGTCCATTTTCTATGACATGCTTAATCTTTCTTTCTCATAGCTATGCTCTTTTTGTTGGGAAGATCACAACTGCCTATCTGTGATATGTTGCAGGTATCTCACCCAATTTGTTGTTTTATGACTTTACATATGGTTTTTTAGGATAATGAAAATTGATCTCTCAGCTGACACTAATTCAGGGAGACCAGCTCCCACATCTGGTCAGCTACCATTAAATCACTTAAGCCTATTTTTTCATCTATCGGAAAAATAGGAGATTTTTAAAGAGTGGTCAGTAAGAGCTCCTTCACTTCTGGAAATCTATGATTTTGTGTTTTATTTTCATGCTTGATCTCTTCGGGTTTCCGTGCCTTCCCTCCCCTCTGTACCTCCGAGTTTGAGCTTGGAGCTGGCAGTGTGCACCGTCGTGGCCAGCATGGTGCTACCTGAGAGCGCCCTCCCCTGAGGAGCCTGCCTCATTCTATTAGACATTTTGGCATCCACGGTACATTTTCTCTGCTTCATCTCCTCTCTATTCTTGTCTGTGTTGTCTGGACGTAGGCTTATCTTCAACTCTTCTGCTCAGATCCTGTCTCTTCAGCCTCTAGTCCATGAACTGCCTCTGGATGACATTTCTTATAACCTAGCCCTTTCAGGGCATTTTCCCACCTACCTTCCTTGTATGGCTATTTGCTTTATTATTAAAGATCCAGGGCCTTCCACGGGAAGGTCTCAAGCTACACCTTCTCTGATGAGTCCTGCTGCCCTCCCTGGTACAGTGTCTCTGCCCGCAGCATGCAGCCTCGATGCCGCTCTTAGCACAGTCCCTCCACCTGACCTTCCAGGAGGAATTCTTCCCATAAACCATTGTCCATTTTCCACCATCCTTCTCCCAAACTGGGATGCTTCCCCAAGACCTACACAATAGTTAGAATAAAGATTCATCGTGTGTATTTTACTTGGAAGGGGTATGTATGACTTTCTATCTACTAGGGCAGAATCTCTATGAGGACAGAAATGTGTTCCTGCAATCCTCATAGAATTTTTCACAAAATCTCTATAGACTAGAATTGAAGTAACATTCACTGCTGGGCAATTTAATGATAATTTGCTCCAAGTTCCTGAGATGGAAAGCAAGTTGTCTTAAGTAAGTAAGAATTGATTAATATAGAAGATTTTTTAACATTACAGTTTATGGGAACATTAGTGTATACCCCTTTTTGTGTGCATGTGCACACACATGTGACAGGAAAAGAGTATTGAGAAGGACAAAAAAGAGACAGAAGGAGGGAAAGACTATATGAATTAGAGGTGAAGACCGTTAAGGGGAGGGACATTTTTAAATCTGAGCCTTTGGCAAAAAGCAACACTTTTCTTTTCTGTTACAGGCTACCTCATTCTCCTACCAAATTATATATTTTTGATTTTGAGTAGAATTTCTCCATGAATACTTTTCTACTTAACTTATAGCCTTTGCCTATCTTACCCCCCTAACAGGTTAACAGTATTCTATATGGGCGTGTTAAGATGTTATCAAAGTAATCTAACATATCTTAAAGTTGTCTCCCGTCTATTTTAGCTTCTTTGTGGGTTCTCCTTTTGAGATAATATTTCCTAATTTAATCTTATACTTTGCAGAAAGTAGCTCACAATATTTAACGGTAAAAGGATTCTTCAGAATATTTTGTCTGAGGCAGATTTCATTGATCTTCTCCCACAATACTCCCTATCAGCCCCTCCTTCACACTGGAAGTGACGACTACATTTTCCCAGCCTTCCTTTCGGGGGGGGGGGAGACAATCGGATAGAAGTGAAAGTGTCACATATAACTTCCAGAAACAGTCTTTAAAGTCAGAAGGTGCAACTTTGGGGGGGGGTTCCCCTTGAGAGAGATGTTGACATAGGGCATGAAGATTGAGCACCTTACCTTATATTATGAGATAGAAGTTCTACACTCAAGTCGCTGATGATTTTCTCATGTACTTCCAGAACATCCTCCCTGAATCTTTCACTGCATGAAATAGAAATAAGACTTTAGTGTTTTCAGGTATTTGTTATTTAGGGTTTTATTATTCACAAATTAACCTCATCCTAATTAAATATAGTAACATAGAAGAGCAGGGTTTGGAGAATTACACAGAACTCTCGAACAGGGCCTAAATTCCAGCTTTGTCTAAACAAATAATAAAAGAGAGGGAAAAGAATCAAAGTTGTATTCTAAGGGGAATGTTCTCTTCTCTCTGGGTAAGTAAGGAATGTCAACAGTTAGGTGCTTGTTGGTGGCTTCACAGTCATCACTGAAAAGCCTTCTGAAGCCATTGGCCACAGCAGAGCTGAGTAATATGAGATAGGCAGGAAGTACCATCTACCAACAGCATGAGAAAGAGGAAGACCAGGAAAGTGCGAAGAAAGCTGGAATATAATGAATACTGGCTGTATTAGTCAGCTTTGCCATTCATTTCTGGATAAGATACATGACATCCACAACCCAGAGGAAAGGATTACTTGGCTGGCTAGACCCCATCAGAAACAGCATGGTGGAAGGGCAAGACAGAGCGAAGATATTCAGTCTATGGAGCTGGGAAGCAGAGCACACAGGAAGAGGGCCATTGAGTGACACAGCCTCCTAAGGCAGGAGTGACCCACCTCCAACTGGACATCCTAATAGCACACCTACTCATGGCCATCACTGGGTTCATCTACCAAGGTATGCAGAGCCCCTCTAAGCCAGCCACCTCTCCAGGAGCCTCTTAATTTACTCAGGTTAACAAGTAAGCTTAATTGTCACACTGGCACTTTGTAGGGCACATCGGATTTGGAGGCATGGAATTTTCATTTCTCAACTATGGCATTAAGTTTTGTGTCCGAGGGCTGGCAATATAGCTCAGCAGACTAAGTGCTTGCTTAAGGAAGCACAGGGGCCAGGATTCGATCCCTGGCATGCTGCGCCAGCAATGGAATCTGGGTGTGGTGGCATACACCTGTAATCCCAGCACTGGGGAGGCAGAAAACAGGAGGATCAGTACAAGTCTCAGCTGTGTAGTGAGACACTGCAAAAAAAAAAATTGTGTCTGATAATAAGCATATTAAAGTTGCTTTGTAGTAACAATATCTTTATTAAGCTATTTTCAGTCTGCTGTTATTCTGCAAAATAAACTACTAGCAGAGGTTCTTACCAAGAATTTAGTAACCTAAGCATTACAAATGAGGAGAGAGACCAAGGGCCAAACTGGAGAAACATTGGCTCTGAACTGCCCATCTGATCCATTCCTAACAGAGCAGAGCTTGGAACTCTGTTCTCTTGAGGCTGCAGGCCCAGGTCTATCTCTGGGCACTTTGTTTTATTTGTCAGTTGAAGCTACTCTCAACCAGGAAAACTGGCTGAAGGGGAATGGAATATTCATCTGTACCACAAGCTCCTGGTGACCAATTGCCAAACTTTTACCTGCTGGTCATAGGAGAGAAATAAAGAGCTCCACATTTCTACAGCACAAGCAAGGGAGGCCTGGTGGCACAAGCCTGTTATCCAACACTCTAGGGGTCTGAGACAGGAGAATCACAAGTTAGAGGCAAGCCTAAACGATTTAGTGAGATGCTACCTCAAAACAAAAAATACAAGGGCCAAGGTTGTAGCTCAGTGTGTTCACTCCACAGTACTGCCCCTATTCCCAATCTGCAACAAAGATCTTTGAAGTCATATATTTCTGGTTTTGCCTGAGATAACTGTAGTACAGTATTTGTGGCACAAGACAGGCAGTGCCTATGCAAGTCAACACTCATGTTTGTCCTTTGGGGTTTAAAACCTCTGGGCACCAAGAGTAGACAGGTGGACCAACTTACAGTGACAGTGATGAAGTTTTACTTTGGATCACGATGTATAAAAGTATGTAGAACTAACATTTTCCTTGGTGTGAGATGACAATTTTCCAAACAACAATATTACAACTTCAGAAAGGAGTATGTCATTCCTTTCCATTAAATCTTCCAGTGTGTCCCATTCACATTACAAATTTCTCACACCTCTATTTGTATAAAGGCACAAAATGCAAGTTGAGAGCACTCATCTAAGGGAGAGATGACTTTGTTCTCTTCCTGACTGGTTTCATGAAAATCACTTATTTTGAAATCTCAAGCTTTTAACATTGAAAGAAACCTTAGCTCAGTATATAAATAATACAATGCTCTCATTTACAAGTGAGGAAAAATGGCCATCTCAAGAGGACAAAGATTGTGCCCAAGGCCACAAAGCTAGCTGAGGCTTAAGAAGTATCTCTTCAATTCCTTTTATGTCTTTGCAGAGCAGATTAAAAGAAATATTTTTCCTACTCTTCTACTTTTGTAGTCGCATTTCCAGACGAGTTTCTGTGTTTGGAATCACAAACATTGTCCAGCCAAGGACTATGTACACAATTTATTCAATATCTTGTGAGTTTTTTCAACTTTAAGGGAACAGAATGTATCATAACTTCCACTCTTTCTCACTTTTGTTGTCAGCTTTTTATGCATGGGTCAAACTCACTGTTCTTTGCACTGAGGTGTGTGTGGAAATGTCATGTGTTAACAGCTAATTAGCAGCATTTCGGTTGAGAAGAAGGCCTTGCTGATGCAACCCAGCTCCTGTGTCAGCGGTGCTGAAAGAAGCTGCTGCTCCCAGGGACCGAAGGCCCAGTGCAGCAGGGGCAGTGGTCCAGGCCTGGGGGAAGACTTCTCAGAGCAGCTGAGTTCTTTCTCTTGGGGCTGCTGAGCTGCTGCCGTGGTCTGAGCACAACGTGCATGGCTGAGGGTCCCTCGCAGCTCTGTGCCAGCTCCAACCCCCAAACAGATGCCCACATGGGACTGCCTGCTGGCACCTAAAGGAGCAACAAATGCTTGCAAAAAAAGCCATAGTGTTAAGAAAAAGAGACAGGCTGGCAGCTGCCCTGCAAACTCTGACTTGGTCTCCACTGAGCTGACCTACCTGCATAGTCAAAAGTTATGAGCAAACTTGCTTCCTAGAAAGAAGTTACTAGAAAAAATAGTATGATTAGTGAAATAGCATGTTTGGGGGAAAGGGGCAAAGGACTCATAATTAAAACCCGCACCTGCTATACACAGCTCATCCGACCTGCTACTGACATCACTGTAACTGCTACGTAAAATACGTAAGCTCTCTGTGATGCTTTCCAGGAAATCTAATATGTTACCTTCGTTGAAATTGATTAGGATGTGGTACTTTTCACCATCCATTAAGACATTTAGAACGAGAAGTGATTTTGCTTTCCTAGCTTCAAGTCAGAAAAATATAACTAATGAATTCATGAAGCCAGCTCAGTATTTAGTGCCGACTTAGTATGCACGGGCCTGCGCTTAGAGATAAAGAGGGTTAGAGCTTGAGACTGAATGATTCTCAGGGTACATTTTAGGCATCATTTAATTCTCACAAATGCCCCTATTGAGTACCTCCTCTGGACCAGGCAAGGTAGGCAGCTTTTACATTGCTATTTTGACATTGCCACTTGGTAATTGCTACTTTTACTTCATTTTTTTCCCTTCACAGGGAATACAAAAATATCTAAACTCTTGTCACCGGTGTTTAATGAAAACTAATGGAAATTTATTGTCATGCGGAATACATAGAAGATAACTGGTTCTGCAATAACACAATGCTCCAGAAAAGCAAACCCATCAGGACTTTCGGCTAAATATAGGAGATTTTAAAAAACGATTGTAAGTCCGGCTAACATGTCAGTAAGAAAATGAAAAAGCACATGTTAGTAAGGACTGTAAAGATGAAAGAAGAAATAGCAATGTTTTGAAGGCTGAATAGCAGATGGACAGGGAGTAACTGGCTCACCAGACAGGAGCAGGTTGTGCAGGAAGCCGCTGGAAGAAGTTAAGCCAAAAATCTGACTGCACAGAGCCACAGAGGCACCAGCTGTCTCCTCAGGGTTGTGGACAGGACTGAAAAGAGGCTGTCCATGGACGCTTGAGGGACAGCTTGGCTTTCCCATTCCCTGTGGTATCTGGCCCTTCCTGCCACTGTCCTTCCCTGCCTGGTACAAGCCTGGAGCTTTATTCTCAGGAGAGGTTTGTTGAGGTCTGGTTGGGGAGCAAGAGGTATGGCCGAGGGCCCTGGAATCATCTGGAAACCAGGGAGAGCAAGGAACATCTGCGCACCACAGAGTGGCCCTGTCAATACCAGGTGCCTGTCGCTCCCAGGATGTGGCGGCAGGCTGGCACCTGCACTGACAGGAGAGGAAGCTACCTGCCCAGGCACACCGAAGCTCCTAAGAGGAGGCAAGAGGCAGAACCCCATGTCCCAGGCACAGAGAGCTGTGGGTATATGGTTATATGGCAGAAGGGAGTTAAAGGCTGTTGGTTTTTATTCAGCTGTCTTGTACAAAAGGAGGTTGTCTAGATGTACTCGCCATGGCCCTTAGAAAAGGAAGAGAGACATACAAGAGGTCAGAGTCATGGAATGTGAGATCAGCTTGGCCTCTGTTCTGGCTTTGAAGATGGAGGGTGTTAGGTGGCAAAAATATTCATGGCTTCTAGAAGTGAGGATAGGGAAGGAAATGGATTATCTGCAAAAGGCTTCGGGAGGGAATGCAGCCCAGCCAATTTGCTAATTTTAACCTGGTGAGACTGTATTAGGCTTGACCTCTAAACTGTAGGATAATAAGTTAGTGTTGTTTTAAGCCACCAGGTTTGTAGAAATTGTCTACTGCTGCAAAGGAAAGCCAGTAGACATAGTGGCAAGGACCCCAAATGCTGGATCACTCTGCAGCTTACTCAGATGTAACTCAGTTGCACATCTTGTCATGTCCTCTGGGATACCACTAACTTTTTAGAAGTTATCTTATCTTAAAAATGGACACCCAAGAGGGAATAGATACTTGATGAAAATCTCTTAACACAAAAGACAAAGTCCTCTCTGGGGATAGTGATGATACCTATGCACCAGAGATTTTGGAAGCTAAGCGGGAAATTATGGGTTTGAGTCCAACCTGGGCAACTTAACAATTTTAGGAGACCCTGTCCGAAAACTTTGAAAGGGCTGGGGATGTAGCTCAGCAAAGTAGTCCCCTGGGTTTAAATCCCAGAACTATAAAAATGAATGTCCAAAATTAATAAACATAACAGAGAAAAAGAAACCATGCAAGGACCAGAAAAAAGAAAAAAGAGAAAACATTCAGGGAGATAAAATATATGGTATTCATGAAATAAAAACAATTTTTGGGGCAGTTTTTGTGGTTTTACTGAAGCATAGATAAACATACACACCGGCTGTCTACTTGTTTTCTTCACTACGCAGCCCGGCATTGGGATTGGACGCAGTGACTTGGACGTCTAGCTGGGCTGCTCTTTCCACGGTGGCCTTGCAGTTCTTAGCGCGGATGTTATGAGCAACCTCTACGTAGTAAGACTTGTTGCGCATCAGCAGCACCTCCAGCTCCTTAGCTCTGTGTACCAGGAGCTTCTGGAAGCTGCTGGGCAGTGTGTGCTTTCTTTCTGTTAACTTCCATAACCTACGTTGGGCGTCAAGATCTGGCCCTCGCACCTCCTCCGCAACCTGTTGCCGATGCCTCTGGGTTTCCGCCAGCTTCGCTAATTTTGACATATCGGTCTGACTGGTGCCGGATGAACTTCTTGGTCCTCTTTTTGATGATCTTGGGCTTCATGAGGGGTCTGAGGGCCACCACGGTGCCAAGTGGGAGACGGCTGCCACCCAATAAGAACAGCGTTGAAGTGCTCTTAGTATTTAAATTTTTTAATAAATAAATAGAGTCAGATAAATGAACTTTATCATCTTCAAAAAGTAAGATTACTCTCGCTGCCATCTTGGGTCCCCGCATATGTGCGCCTAATCTTAGCTGGTCCGCCCAAGACCCCCTGAGGGCCAGCCCTAGTC
The DNA here is from genome assembly GCA_002564285.1 of Tympanoctomys barrerae. NCBI lineage: Eukaryota > Metazoa > Chordata > Mammalia > Rodentia > Octodontidae > Tympanoctomys > Tympanoctomys barrerae. The sequence continues at coordinate 17,731 of NDGN011374358.1, forward strand.
CCCCGTGCTGCCCCATATCCGCTCTGACAAGATGAAAGAAACTATCATGAACTAGGAAAAACTCGCCAAATTGCAGGCACAAGTGCGCTTTGGTGGGAAAGGAACTGCTCGCAGAAAGAAGAAGGTGGTTCATAGAACAGCCACAGCAGATG
>NDGN011374359.1:0-12478 GCA_002564285.1 Tympanoctomys barrerae
CCTTTATTCCTTTATTTCTTTTATTTTTCTCTCTTGTATAAATGTTCTGGCTGTTTCTAAAACTATATTGAATAAGAGTGGTGACAGTGGACATTCTTGTCTTGTTCCTGACATTAAAGTGAAAGTTTTCAGATTTGTGTTCACTTTGTATGTTGTTCGCTGTTGGTTGTCAAATATAGCCTTTATCAGATTGAAAGAAAGACCATCTCTTCCAATTGTCTGGAGGAACTTTTTCTGTGTCAAACTTCGTTAAATGCTTTTTCTACATCTATCGAGATAGCCATATGGTTTTTGTCCTTGGCTCTGATTATGTGGTGTATTATACTTATTGATTTATATATGTTGAATTGTCCCTGCATTCCTGGGTTGAATCCTACTTGATCACGATATATAATCTTTTTGATGATTTGCTGTATTATTTCTGCCAGGATCTTATTGAGAATTTTTACATTTATATTCATTAAGGAGACTGGACTATAGCTCTGTTTCTTGGTTGGGTCCTTCTCTGGTTTTGGTATCAAAGCAAAGCCTACTTCCAGGAATGAATTTGAAAGTATTACTTTCCCTTCAATTTTATTAAAGAGTTTGAGAAGTAATGGTATTAGGTCATCTCTAAACTTTTTTGTAGAATTCAGTGGTGAATCCAACAGGGCCTTGACTTTTCTTTGTTTGCAGGTTTTTAATTGCATTTTCAATTTCACTGACATATTCATTTATTCAGAATTTTTATATCTTCTTGATTTAATTTTTGTAATTCATAAGTATCTAGGAATCTGACCATTTCTTTTTCATTTTCTACCTTATTGGAATACAAGTTCTCAAAGTAGGAATGAATGATCTTCTGGATTTCTGCAGTATCTGTTGTGATTTTACCTTTGCCAATCCTAATTGCATAGACATTTCTAGCTAAATTGGTGTACTTTAATGCCATAATCTCAAGTGAAATGAATATCACATTTTTTCTTTGTTGGGTGAAATCATAAATGTAAGTAAAAACTAAAATGCACAATAGATACTGTGAAATAGAAAGAAAATGTTCATGTGGAAAGAATACCTAGAGCAGGGAGAGCTGAGAAAGAAACAAAAAGAAAAAATGATGAGAAAAGAAGGAGAAATGGAAACAGCTTTTGTAAAATGAGGAGAAAAAGGATTGCAGGGATGGGAAAAGGATGGGAAAAAATAATCAAGTTATACAATGTACAGCTATAAATTCTCTATAATGAATGTGATCATTATGTTCAGCTAAAATGTGCCAATAAAATCTACTAATAAATTTATTTTAAAAATAATCATTACCATATTTTTATCATACCTTCTAGATATTCATTAGGATTATCTTGCTTAGAAAGTAAGATGCATGTATTTACCTAATTTTTTTTCCTCTGAAATAACTAAAACAGCAAGACAGGAATGAAAGTATGTAAATCCATGATAGCAAAGAGAAAAGGAAGAAATAACAGTGAGGACATGTAAAAATTAAAGGCTAAAATGATGTGGAAAAGATGGTACTTGGATTTTTGAGATGCCAAGTAATTTTGGAAGACTTGGAGGTAAGAGGGAGACCAGAAATGGGAGAACACACTGAAAATTTCCATGTCAAAAAGGTAGAACCCAAGATACTCTCTCTTCTCTGTGTAACTGGACAACAAACTCCTCACCAATCCTAGAAGGACAGATTGCATCTCTAGTGAAATTAAACTAGAGAAACTCAAGTCTTGAAGATATAAGTAGGGCAAAGGGAAGCATGAGAAACCAGGCTACACTCAAGGAAAATGGAGAGAAATATACTGAGTTCACCAGAACTAGAGTTCCAGATTCTTTCCTTTTTTCGGTTTTTCATGAAGCTGAAGCTTGCAGTGACATGAAATAATGATTTCCTTGTAATCACTGCAAAATACCAGCCAAGCTCTGCGCATCAGAGTTACTCAGTGGCGGAATCAATAGAGCAATCATCACCTCTACTGGGACAGTCAATTTATCAGAGAAGTTGGGGTTAAAACCCTGCAAAGTCTAGAATGAGCAGTTAAATTCTTTGGTCTGAGAGTGATACTTGTCCTTTCTCATAGCTGTTATTGGCCTGGTTTCCACATGACCATATGCAACAACAAAGAACCCCTTAGTACCCCATCACCCATGCTTCCTTCCACCCCTACAGAGCTATAGAAAGCTGAGGTCAATAGCTACTGCCTTCCTGGGGAGCTGGGTTCATTCACCTTCAGCACCCATCTTTTTAAGGGGCACAGACTTACAATTCACTGCATTATAACTTCTTCCATTTTAAATTCCTGTACATATCTAGAAAGTGTTCAAGATTCTGTTTATGAATAAACCCAAAGATTAACACTAAAAATACTATCAGCTTGTGAGAACAAAATGACAGGAGAGAATTCAACACATTAGTATGAGAAGGCCTCAGGATATTGCAAATAAATAGATAGGGGCTTCAAAATACTCAGGCAAGATTGTTTCCAGCAAAGGATTCATACATCTTAGACAATATTTATAAGTAAAATGATCTTTAAAGTAGGAGTGTGATTAGTTAAGTGTGAAGATAGAAACATTAACTAAGTCGAAGTTTGCAATACTTACTACTCAAGAGGAATTTATCTTTCCTCTAGAAGCAACTGGAAGTTGCATTCCATCAACTAAACAGAGGACTCTGAAAAGTAGAAAGATTAAGGGCCAGAGGATCAAGGGCAGGAGGAAGGGAAAAAAGGTTCCCAGGACGCTGGTCAACTGTTAGAATTACTTAGGAGCTGCAGCACTAGAGAGTCCAGAGCCCACACTGGCAGGAAGATGCTCCAGGGGAGACACCACCACCAGTGCACTAATGTGTTTGGGAAGGAAATGAGACCAAAGTAAACAGCTTTATTTGTTTGAAGATCTGGGCTGTTTCTCCCTAATTTCTCTTCTCTGAGAAATGTGTATTTTCTGAATCATCGATATTAGGAAGGCCATGTGCCCTACTTTGTCCGATGAGATTAGAGTAAAAGTAGTACAACCACATCCTCAAAAAGCTCAAAGAATTTTCTGAACCCCTTTTTATTCTTGATCAAAGGGCCTGCAGACTGTTCCCTCATCCTCTGTCCTGACAAAGGGAACTTGGAGGAGATCAGCTTCCATTCTGAAGTGGGAAGGATGAGAGCAAGAGGTAAATTTTTGTGTTTTAAACTCTTGATTAAATCCACAGGACACATAAATAATCTGACAAACAAAAGCAGTATTAACACCAAGACATACACACTGTTGCATAAAAATATTAAATGAATAGCAGTCTAGCGTATGGCCCAAATTTAAACCATTCATTCCTTAAGCAAATGTATAATTAGCATCAGTTATGTGCCAAGTATTGTTTTATGCACTGAGAATGGAGCAGTGAATAAAGCGGACATTGCTATTACCCTTGTGGAGCTTTCTGGGATGTTTAGATACACACAATAAACAAATGCCAAACAAATAAACAAATCTGAAACAGGTTCTATTGGAATCTTGGAAAGTGCTCCAGGCAGAAGGAGATAAATTTTGTACAAAGAGTGCATCTGGACTGAGACTTGGAGAATGCAAAGTTGGGACCATGTATGTCTGAAAGAAGAATCTTCCAGGAAAAGAACTTAGCAGAAAGGTCTTGAGAGAGAAACACAGTCAGCATTTTTGAGAAATTGCTTAGAGAGCAATGTGACTAAAATTTGGCTATGAACAGAAATGAAATTACTCCTAGCTCAACAGGGCTGAGGTGGGGTAGTCAGTGCTCCATGCAGAACCTTTTAAGCCACTGCAGGGATCAAGGTTCTTATGAATGGGAAAACCCTGGAAGGCTTCAAGCAGGACTGCTGGGAACTCACGTGATTGTTCCACTGAAGTTCTGTGAGTGGACAGGAACAGAAGCAGGACAGTTACTGGTCTACTGGCAATACAAGAGAAAAAGCAAGGTAACTATTGCTTAGAAGCATGGCAATACAAGTCATAGGAAAACTAATTCAGAAGCAATTGTTTTGCTTATGGCAAATGGGGATTGAAGTAAAAGCAGGATGGTGAAAAGGTAGAGGCAGAAGAGGGCCCTTTTATCATGAGCCTTACAGTTGCAGGCATAGGAAACTTTGACAAAAACAGAATTAAATGTTTTTAAATTATATTGAATTTTTAGAAAAATTGAGAAATAGTAGCTTTATTTTCAAGGCATTTTAGGCACTGAGAATGGAACAGCGAATAAAGCAGACACTGCTATTACCCTTGTGGGGCTTTCTGGGATGTTTGGATACACACAATAAACCAATATAATAAAGATTTATTCTCAAGGCATTTATTAGGAGCTAGATCCAACAACTGTTACACACCCTGAAAACAAGATATAAGCATATATTTCCCCACGTAACATTCTTGAAACAAACAGTTCAAAGTTTCTAGGAAGGACATAGGATGGACTGAAGGTTTAGAAATCTAGATCTTTCCAACTTCTGCTGGAATACACACTTGAACATGTAATTCATTCTTGACTTACTGAAAGTGCTTCCTTGGACTTGATTACTCAGTTCCTTGAAGATTCCTTACAAAGAAGGAAAGGCAGCTTCAGAGCCAAATAGACCTGGGCTTGCATCTCAGCTCCATCAGTTACTAGCAAAGAAACTTATTAACTAAACCTCTTTCATTTCCATTTCCCTGTCAGTAAGCTGCATATAATGCTATATAAATAACTGGATTTTTGTAGGAATTAAATGAGGTAATACATAAACAAGCAATGTTTGCTACCAAGTGACATTTCAACAAACTGGAGTTGTGCTTTCATTTGTTGGGTTTGTTGTTGCCATTTTTGTTTTGTTGGGGTTTTTTTTTGTTTCATTTTCATGATACAGGGTTTTGCTATGCAGTTCAGGTTGGCTTTGGACTCACTGCACACCCCAGATTGGCCTCAAACTCATTGAGATCCTGCCAGTACTACAAGCATGTCCATCATGTCCAGCTGGAGCTGTAGCCTTATTAGATAAATTGAGAATATTAAGTAAAGTAGTTAGCATGCAAATCACCTTGTGCCATTCCATGAGTCCCCTCACTTTCGGAGTCATATCTAAACCCTTTTACAAGGGCCAGTGAGACATTTCAGTGGACTAAGTACCTGCTTAGGTAAGCACAGGGGCCGAGGTTCGAGCCCTGGCACCACATGTTATGCCTACCCTGACTCTGGGTGCACTGAGCTGGCCACCAAGACTGGTACACCTATAATCCCAGTGCTGGGGAGCATGAAAAGAGGAGGATCACTAAAAGTTTGAGCTATGAAGTGAGACCCTGAAAAAAAAACTGCATAGATTACAAGAACCCACATAACCTGAGTCTTGGCTACCACTCTGCACTCAATTAAAGCAAACTTGGCCTTAGCTATTGATTTTCTCACTACCTAAAATTCTTTTTTGGTTGTACATGAGTTGTTCACATTTTATTTAGTTTTCTGCTAAAATACCTCCTCAGAAAGACATTCCCTAACCCTGTAGCAAAGATAGTAATCCCATTGTCCTCTAATGCTGGCTTCTATTTCATATGTAGCATTCATCAGTCTATCATACCATACATTGCCTTTCTCCCAAAAGGATTTTAGCTTCTTGAGGGCAAGGACTTTGCAATAAACCACAGCTGTATTCTCAACATCTGAAAATATGCCTGGCATGTTGTAGGTTTCATTTGATATAAGCTGCAAATGAAGTACTCAGCGACATTGAAACGTGTACACATTTCATCCTTTTGCAATCTGGATAATCATGGGCAAAACTAATTTCAAAAGAGAAGAGAAGCAGGTGTGCCAGAATGTGTTGGATGAGGAGAGAGGGGACTTGAGATTTGCATTTGATCGCTGTGACTGAAAACGTAGCCGAGGAAGCATCTACACTTGGATGCTATTCACTGGCCTGGCAGCAATAAGCATCATGTAGTGTTTGAGTGACCTGTTCTCCGGCCTTGTGGGAATGATTTCTACAGTGCCAAATAAAGCTTTAGGTTCCTCTTCTTCCCACTTCAGATGGGGTGATAGTGTCCCTCTGAGCTGATGTGTTCTGGTCCGGCTGTGTGTAAGGAACAAATAAATGACTTTGCAACAAAATGTTTTGCTTTATACTACTTTGTATTTTATAAAGACTTGAGAAGTAGAAGGGAGGGATGGAAAGTAAAATTCTAAAAGTCTCTTAGGAGAGGGACAGATTCAGTAAGTGGATTCTTGACCTAATATGAGTGTTTCATGTAAACAAATTAAAGATTTGTATTAAGTATTGTCAGTCTAAGGCCATAGATAGATTTTGGTCTTCAGAATTATTCACAAAACAGAAAGGTGGAGTTGCAAGGTGGACAATTCACAGGCAAAATTAAAATGATGGCTCCAACAGATTATTACTGTAATGATTTTCCTTGTTGATAAATGTAATTCATAAAGCTTAACTGACAGCTTTTTCAAGTATTGTACATGAAGATAGCATACTTAAAATAATAAATATCTTACCTATAGACATACAATAAGTGTTGATTGACAACAGATGTTGAAATTTGTTAATAAATGAATTCCTACATGAAATAAACTTGATGAAAAAATTTTATACTTTTTACTTTGACTCACATAACTAAATTTTCCTTATATTAATCCACAGTCCATTTATGCTTCAATTTTTGACTTACCTGATAAGTTTTTCACTTAAAACTCCTGTGTTCCTAACTGATGGATATTGCATTAGCCTGCTGTTTCCTAATAGAGTGTCCAATTTGCTTAAAAGCCTGGGTCACATCAGAGTCTCGCTCCACTTACTACCTCTCCACTCAGGTACAATGTGTGCCCAGCTTCACAACGAGCACTGGAACCCACTCCTTTGGCCTTCAATTCTTGATGTCTGCCTTCCCAGATCCGTGAGCAGTCCTGCCTCTCCCTCTCCATAAAAAAACTAAGAGTTGCTACTGAGCAGACTCTGAAGTGGGAGTGCTTCACTTTGTACTTCCTCCCTAATCCATAAGCAGACTAAAGCAGAGGACTTTCTTGGCCCAGGTCATAACTTTATTCCCATTTCCCATGACTGAAGCTCTGCAGTAACAGACAAGGAAGGCAATCTACTTCTTAAAAATCTTGTTCCAGCTGTATCCCCACTCCTTGCCCACACAAGAGAAGAGACTATATTGCCTGGGTGAAAGTCTCAGATTCAAAGAAGACAAAAAGCCAATCCTGAGTCCACTGACTATCTCTATAACTTACACTTAAATATATTCCTTGGTAAATACCAATAATTGTTAGTTTTTTAAATAGTGTATTTGATATCAATGAATAAATGATCTTTTTGCTTTTGAAAATGTGATCCACTATTTAAAACAAGACTCTTGAGTTATGAGAAGAAAAAAATATATATATATGCATATGATTTGGAGACTGAATCTTATTTTATATGCACAGGAAAGACTACACTGAATGAATCCAGGCATACACAATTTAGCCCAATTACCACTATTCAGTATTGTTAAATCATGTCAGCAAATCATGTAATTTTCATCAGTATCTTTTTATGCATATTCAACATTATACAATGACAGTAGGAAATACCCATTTCTACAGTGAACTAATTAGAGAGAAAAATTCAGTTTGAATTCATCAACTGGGAATTTTTTTAGATTAATTTTTGATGAATTGTCCATCAGGTGTGTTCATAATATGACAGTGACAAGATAAAACTTAAATAAATTCAAAAAGGCTTTATTTACAGTGGTTTTAAATTATAGGTTATTTTACAAATAAGGTTTCAGAATACAGTGTTTTCTTTGGAAGATAATTCTTCTTAACTGTACCTGGCAATATTGATCAGTGGTGAGTTTAATTACATTATCTTTCTGATATAAATTTGTTCATAACATTACTTAGCATTTGCTAGATGTCTAAGCAAAGGAAAGGGGTAAATAAAACTAAATCTTGTGGGGAAAATACAAATGCTGGGGACATGGGAATAAGATTAATTTTGAATATATATATTGAAACAGTGAAAGTAACTGTCATTCTTATGTATGTCAGATGTTTATCATCAGATATATTTTATTACTTAATAGGCACTAATTACCACCATTTTAAAATAATACAACAAACATGAAATTTTCTCTTTATACTTTTTTCTTTTGTTAAATTCCCACATCTAATTTTTGCTTTGAATTTAGAGAATAAACAGAGTGTATGAAAGTATTTACAGAAAAAAAATGTGTTCCATCCTACATCAGACTCTAATACACGGCAGAAAATAGTTGGAAGCCTGCAGCACCAAACAAACACAGGAATGGAACAATCTCACTGTGCATCTGAAGTGAGTAGCAAATTTCAGCCACAGACTCCAAGTCAGGAAAACTTGGGAACTTGAAGCTAACCTATTCCCTGCAAATGTGAAGCTTTAGGTGTTTTGTATGTTGGTACAGCTTTTTAAACAAACAAAAAGTAGGTGACATTGAATAAGCTTAATGAACTTAGATAGCACCAATGAAGTACAAATACTCAAATGCTAAAAATGATGAAATTTAAAAAATGAAAAATATGCAGTGGATTCCAATATAATGTTAATAGTCTCTATCCAGGGCCTCAAAGTACATCTAGACAGCATTTATGAAAATTCTACTCTAGAGCAGGAGACCTAATATAGGGGTAAATAGAACATCTCTAAGTTGCTACAATCAGAAAGTACGTCTCTTAAGAACAACAGTGGAGTTGTTAGCCAGTGGAGGAGTCCACGCAGAGAGGTCGTGATGTGTAAATTCTCTTCTGACTAAATGAAGAGTGTGATGTAGTTTTCCCCAAATTCTGCTGCAGAGTTTTAGAGATGTACAGGGAGGAGCAGAAAGTAGCACAGAAATTGCAGAAACTCAATTTTGTAGTATAAATAAGCAAACGGCTTTGATTGCTCTTCCTTTGCTAAACAAATTCTTAATAAAATTTAACCATTGAACAATTGTAGGTAGAAAATGCACAATCCTTTATATCAGATTTTTAGAAATTTAATCCATGGGACTAAGCCCCACAGCATGCATGGTATGAGAAAAGGTCAGCATGAAAGAGGGAAGAAAATGGATCAATGAACAAAGACCACAGGAGACACATTTGCAGAGCTTGCAGTACAATGCCAGAGCCTGCCCCCTGCTGCGGGTTTACTGCCTCCTCAGGGAGACTGTCAGAAGTGGAGGAAAAAATTTGTCCTATCTCCATTTGTGATTCCTGGTGTGTGTTTTTTGTCAATTTTTTTCCTGCATAGTTTTGTACATAATTTGCATCTCAGTGTGGTTTGATTATTCTCAATCTCCTGTCTTATTTTTTTTATTTTTAGGAAGGGTCTGCAGGGTGTTCAGGGTCTCACTACTAGATTGGACTCATAGTGATTCTCCTGTTTACAGTCTTCCAAGTGCTGGGATTACAGGCACAGGCCACCATGCCTAGTCTCAAAAGCTGTTTCAACATGTTTAGGGTGTGGGTCGCAGGGGCGGCAGGACAGCAGGCCAGGGGATAGAACCCCTGGCTTCTGCACCTGCTTGCAGGCACTTTAATCCTCTGAGCTATTTGGCTGGCCCTCTTATCATTATATGGATAAAAGATTTATCAGAATTCCAGTGCTAAGAGTAAACAGGCCAAATGCCAACCATCCTTTAAGTGAAAGAAACTGTCCTTACTAGTGAAGGCATGCTACCTGTGTCCCATGAATCACTTACTTATGTATGCCTAATGTTTCAGTGATACTTAGCTGGCACCAGTAACTGGGAAATACTTGTGTGACAGCACCGTACAGCAAATTTATTCTACCTTATACTGTTTTTAGCACCTTTTTTGCTTGGGTCTTTCAATATCTGTTGCTGGGTTAACTAAATTTACCAAGTTTCTTTATGCCACTCAATTTTCCTGTAACTACAAAATAAAGGATTTGGGCATAAGGCATCTTACAGCTCTATAATTTAAGATAATTTAAGATGTGAATAAATGCCCAGTAGTCCCTTGAAAACACAAGGTTGCAGTCATGAACTTTTTGTTTTGAAAAAAAGAAAAAGTTGAAAAATTAATTCCTTAATATGTGCATTGTCTCTTAACATTTGATCAGATCAACTGACTGAGTTTCCAGGAAAACTTGAATAATTCTCCCCCACCTCCAGTACTGTATGCTCTGATTTGCTCCAAAGAAATCAATAAGCATAGAATATTAGATCTCTGAATCCAAATGAAACCTATACATGAGAGCCAGAATTATGCCCTTTCTATCACCGTAGCCAGTGTAGGTGAAACCAGCCATCCTGTGTCTGATGCCCTAGAAAATATCTGAGGATGTCTCTTGGTTAGACGGCCATTAACTTCTATGGTCTCACCAACCAAGCCAACACATACTACCTTGAGTACCTTGAGATTCTCTTACCTAAACTTTCTCTTGTGTTATGCTGAAAGAGAATGAGGAGAAGCAGTCACCCTGAAAATACTTAGAATCTCCTGATTCAAAATTAAGAGGATAATAGCAATCAATGTTTAACCACAATCCGTGACCCATTCAAAAACAGATGACTGAATTATCATTATTTTTTATACTGAATTATTTTGATACTTTGGATGCCAAAATGACCCCACAAGTTTTCACTTGATGTTCAATGTAATTATATAATCCATATGGAAATGGTCCCAGTTAACAAAGTAAGATGAGCTCAGCCCAGGTAGAGAACAGAAGACATAGTCTGCTACTCTTTTGTCACTGGGCCCTTGAGACAGATGAACTCTGAGCTTCCTCATGAGCAAAGGAAGGGAACTGAGTTGATTAGCCACTCCCACGACCCATTCTGGAACTAATACAACATCAACCTATGGGACTTGTTTGTTTACAGTGGAAAAAGTTGAAATCACTATGAGATTGATTAAACTGTCCAAGGCCAACACAAAGCTAAACTTCAACTCTCCTGATTGTTGATTCAGCATTTCCTCATGTAGTCCACAGTTCTTGAATCCAAAGAAGCCCAACAAAGAGGGAACAAGAACCTTGGGAAATAAGTAGCTTCTCCAGTGCTACATGACTGATTGGGGGTAAAGAAAAGATAAGAACCCAACCCTTTTGCTCTCGAGTCCACAGAAGTTGCCTGTAATGAACAGAGGTCAGCACTGAGTAGAAAACACCAAGCTAATAAAGGGCACAGAGGTAGGAGCACAACTGTGAGGGAATGATCAATAGAGCAGTTAGGAAAACAAGTGGTAGTGATTTTACTATAATTGGCTAGGGACTATTCTCAGAGTGAATACAGAAGATGAAACAAACTGACTCATTTCATGTCAACATAGACATGAAAAGAGATCACTTTTAATTTATTATAAACTCATTTCATTCAATTTTCAATTATGAAAGTGTCTGTGGACTTGTTTATTAGGCAGAACTATGAATGCTACAGATGAGACTAGAGTTCAGTATGATTCCAAAATTGTGTTTTAATGTCTGGAAGAATCACCAGGTATATGATACAACATATTTGATACTAAATGGTTTCCAAGAATAGATTATTCATAGTTCCATCTCTTGCCTGCAAAGCCTTCAAACATTGAAATGGTTTAAGTGCTACTCTACTACTCTAGCTTATTTATTCTCATTGTTTCCCCAAAGTCACTTCCATCAGTTAGAATAATAATTAATTCTCATGATTCTAACCATAGCTTAGGATCTACTGAGGGTACTTTCTTTTTCCTTTTTCTTTTTTTGGATCCAGATTCCTTCTATTAACCACATACACATACACTTTTTCTTTCCTTGTTTGTTTGTTTGTTTTACTCTTGGTAGCTAGAAGAAAATGCAGTTATGCATCAGATACAATAGGAAGAAGGTAAAGTGAGGAAAGAGAACCAGTGACTGTTGCCAAAGTGCAGCACTTTGTAGGCTGCAGGCGTTCACTGCTCATTCTTTGCTCAGAATATGAGACTGGTGCTGTGATCTGTACCTCACAGATAAAGAGGAACTCAAGTTAGATCACACAGTTACAAAGTCACGTAGCTGATAAATGACGTGGGGATCCAAAATTAAAGTTGATTTCTTTCTTTATTTCTCATTGGTTTGGGTTTATATTTGGAATGTCTAAAAATGATCTGCAATAAAAAGCATATCTAAGACCAATCACTGATAAATAAGTGTCTCAAATTGAAACTGCGATCAATAAGCACACAAATGACTGAAATTTATTTCAAGCTACGTTCCAATCCAAGCACCGCTTGGCCTTTCATTCAAAGCAAGCTGACTTTGCAGGTGTCTGATCTTCAGACAGAAGTGCAGATGTTGTCTTAAAAATAATTATTTACTTGCTTATAAATAACGCTGTAATTTGCATAAATACAGATGGGATAGGCAACTAAAAATTATTCTCAGATAAAAAGTTTAGCACCGAAGCTCAGGAGCTTTCAGCTGGCCAGCCTTAGAACCGACAGATGTGGCTGTCTTAGTTACTCTTCTCTCGTTGCTGGGACAAATACCCGACACTCAAAATGAAG
>NDGN011374363.1:0-10845 GCA_002564285.1 Tympanoctomys barrerae
CAAGTTTTCCCTCATGACCAAAATCCTGACATTCTGAATGGCCCCAGTAATTTCTCCTAGGGAATACCTAAACACCCGTCAGCAGAGGGACAATAGTAACTGTCACATCCACCAGCACATATAAGTTTAAATTGGTGTAACCCTGAGGTCTTGATACAGAGGACTGACACACCTAATACTCATTGACTTGTCTTTATTCAACTTTGTCTAAAGTTCATTGGTGAACTAAAAACTCTTTGTTCTCTAAATGTTGGCCAAAAGTAAAACAGGGGGTGTTACTCTTCTCCCTTGTATCCTTCCTGATATGGAAAAAATGGCGGGGCTGGTTAGGGTTAGGTAAAGGGAAATACTGTACAAATGAAAGGGTGAAACAATAAATAAATACAGGAACCATGAAGGAGTTACTCCAATGACAACCCCAAAAACCCCACAGTAACAAATGAGCTGAAAAAAATTGACCTTATTGCTAAAAGTTGTGTCACTAGAAATCTTTTACATATGCTATAAAGTCAGACTTTTTATTTCACAGGGCTTGCCTGCGAAGTACCAAAAATATTTCACTATTAAAAACCCACGATGTTTCATTGCACAAAATGTGCTCTTTCGAGTTCTCTATTTGTGTGCGAATTACACTTCGCCCTTCCCTCTTTGCTCAAGGTTATGAAGATGAGACACTTTGCTAGTTTACAGTAACTATGATGAGGAAGATTAATAGGCAGCTTCGTGAGTTTCTACCTTGGCAAAAGCAAGTTGTAGATTTTCTAAGACTCTTCACTATTAACAGAGGAAACCAAAGATTCATATCACTTAGTTCAGGTGTTGGTGCTGTTGTTCGCATGTTCTCAATAACAACACTGACCTGAAATGGAGAAAAGCATGATTTCTTTTTGTGCGATATTTTAAGGAACTGTTCAGAGTGAGGAGTTACTAACCTTCACCTCAGCTGAGCTCTAATGCTTGCTCATCCAAAGAAGGGATTTTTCTGAGCAAGTACACATCTCAGAACACAGGCGCTATTTAATTTATCTAAGAGAATTCACTTTCGTCAATAGCTTTCTGTACTGTCCTACATCCTCAGCTCTTGTTTCTAAACTGTACTCTCCAATCTATGAGGAGCGAGACCTGCAGGGGTGCACACATCGTGAGAGGGCCATACACATCTGCAAGCTACGTATAAAGGGTGCTACTAAACAACACTAATTTTAAAACCAACTATAAAAGCAAACAAAATAGAACTATTCAGAAAGGCGCTGTTAGCAATTAGGGTGTCAAACACCATCTATTTGAGATCTATCAATATTGTTTATAAAAGTCACTTTTGGGGGGGCAGTACCAGGATTGAACTCAGGCCCTTGTGCTTGCCAGGCAAACACTTATTCTACTGAGCTATCTCCCCAGCCCCTAAAAGTTACTTAAAAAAAATTAACAGACTACTCTTAATTCATGGACTAAGCTTTACACGATGCTGTGAGCACATTGCTATTACATGGTAACGGACATTGCTAAGCAGCGTTTTACTTTGATAAAGGAGTAAATGATCAGGTAAATCATTTTTGTGGACTCGGTGAGCTCCAGCCTCAAATTCTATGCTTTTAGCAGAGTTCAACTTATTACGCAGGCATCACCTACTTTGGGAAGCATTCATGGTTGGGAAAAAAAAAAAAAAAACCCTGGATGATTCTTAAAGCTGCAGAACTAGGTCCCCTCTTCCACACAGTTAAAAACTGAGGTCTTCAGGGGGAAACACAAACCATGAGAACAAAAGGCCAGTGCTGGACCAGTTGGCATTATGGAGCAGCAGAGGAAGTAAGCTTTTAGTATTCATCTCTCAGAAAGTAGGTTTGAAATGTCACCTCTGGTTAATGTCAAAGATCAGTCCTGAAAGGACACCATGGAGATTGCTACCGGGAGTTCACAGCCACCATGCTGTACCATGCTGGCCCGAAGTGGCGCTTTGCTTTCCTGAAATCTGCAGAGGAATCTCGGATTAAAAGAAAAGGTTTTCAAATCCACAACAAAGAAAGAGACCTGCTCTTTTTGCTCGAATTTGTTCTTGGTGCTCTGTAAATCAGTATGTGAAAACCACAACTAAAGTATGAAACCTAAATGAATTTCTGCAATCACAAAGTACGAGTGGCTTTGGCACATGGCCCTTCTTAGGAGCACTGAGACTTGATTGGTTCAAATTCATCCTAGCCTGGATTCACTGAGATTTTTGCTGTCATTCAGTTTTATGGTGTCTCCAAGGAATATAATTTTATTTAAAAGTGCATTTTAAATATACACTGTGGATTGTTTTAAAGGTATCTATTTGCAAAGATATGTGAGGCTGACCTCTGTTGCTACTGTTCTCAGTCCGATCCTCGCAGGGCCAGGCACATGCTAGGTATTAACTTATGCTTTTCCTGCAAGGTAGGTGTTAGTACTACTTTCATTTGAAAGATGAGGAAACCATAGCCCATAAAGTCAAGTTATTAGGTTTTTTCCAATCATGTTTCATCATTTCTCTTCCATCCTTTTCATCTTAAAGAAGTTTGTGGCTCTTTTTTTCCTCTTCTTTTACCCTTCCTTTTTATTTTTGGCCAGAAAACAAGAATTAATTGATTTAACTCCCCTTGGATTATACAATAATTAGTGATTTCTGCAACAATTAATTAGCTACATGAGTGAGATTACAATTTTAATTTTCTAACAAGCTCGGAGTGTGCTGGGTTGTTGGCTCGGGTGCCAGGGAAGGTGGTCATTCACTGGCCATGAAGCGCAGGGTCACCTGCCTGCTCTGAGTGTCGGCGGTGTTAATGGGATTTTAGACCCGAACGACTAAAGCCCTTCATTTTCCCAATTTGTATTCTTACTGTTTGAAACTCGTGTAGTTTATTGTTTTAAGCTGCTGAGGGTAACCGAATGGCACTGCTGGGAAGAAGTATGGGTGACCAGCATGCGCTTCCACAGATGAATGTGGTGAATTATGTGCCAAGAGGAGGAGTCATTAATTTTCAGTTTCGCCATCAGTTATGCTCTCAGAGACTTCGGCTAGCTTCTGGGAAGCGTTTACAGCTTCCATCGCTCTTTCCACTTTTTAATTAGATGTTCTCCGTGAGAACAAACCATCACTTACGATAATCCGTTCAGAGTGGGCCTTTCTGTGTGCTGTTCTCAAGTCCAGAATCGTAGGAGGCACATGGCAGGTGCTTGTAACTAGTCTGAGAATAGGCTATTTCAGTGTTTTGTGTCTTCATTTTGGGTCCCTGAGAGACCCCAATTTCCTGTGACGGGAGTCTCACTCTGCCAGCCCTCTCAGGAGTCTCACGATGTGGTCTCCATTCGAGACCCGCTTGCACTCACTCTGCCCCTTCCTTGGGAAGAGTCCTCCTACAGATCTTCTGACACAGCGACGACGGGCTCATATTCTTCCCAGCGAGTGTCAGCCAATGACACACATCCTAGCCCGACTCTAGACATTTCCTCAGGTAGCTCACAGTCAGCTCTTCCCTAAATTGAACGCACCTGCTTCTTTCCTTCCATGCCACGTAATACTCTTTCCAGGTTCTGTGCTTCAGTAAAGCAGACTCCTACGTGCCTTGGAAGCCACCAGTGGCACTTGGCGCTTTTGGGACTCCCTCTCCTGTCCCTTCACCGCAGGTGAGCATCACGTCTTGCTTTGCTCTCTCTCTCCCTGTGCACACTTCGTCCATGCCTGTCCATGCCCTCTAGCCCTGTTCCACTTGGGTCAGTGGGTCTCTGCACAGAAACTGTACTCCGTGGCTTGTTCTCTTGTTATGGCTTCGTGGTTCTATAATATACAATATCTATGTTTCCAGACATGTACCTTATTATATTTATTTTTTCTAACCTGTACACAGAGAGACTTTTCCAAGTATTGTCATTGATTTTGTAACACATTTAGGATCAAGTCCAAATTTCCTAGCAATTCCACAGACTGGCCCCACCTTCACTGTAAGTGACAGAGGTTGATGACTTGGTGGTCATAGAAAGTACAAGTATTCTCTGGCATCCACTGAAAAATTCTAGCACCTATGGGCTAGGGTGATAGCTCAGTGGAATAAGTACTTGCCCAGCAAATGCAAGGTCTTGAGTTTGATCCCTGGTACCATGCCCCCTACCTGAAAAAAAATTCTAGGGTCTAAAAATGTAAGAATTTTTACATTTATTTATTTATTTTTAATTAATTTTTTTAAAATTAATATATCTGGTACAATAGGGTCTCACTATACAGCTTGCACTATAGTGATCCTCCTGTCTTAGACTCCCTAGTGCAGGAATTACCACATGCCATGTTGGTCCCATGCCACCACGCCCGGTCTTGTTTGCTGGCTTGGCACAGGGCCAGCATGGCATGTGGTACAGGGGGTCAAACCCAGGTCTTTGCACTTGCCAGGCAGGTGCTTATACCCGTGAGCTATCTCCCCCGCTCCAAGAATTGTTACATTCAAAATTTAAGTTTAAATATTTTCCTCAGAAAGAAAGACATGCTGTCTTTGTATGGGAATAGGCCCAGAACCTGTTCCGGGAAGGAACATAGAGAAGAAATCCTTTTAAGGTTGAAATGCAAGAAGACTTGAATGCTAGGGCCTAATATAAATTTGGGGAATGAGTGATCTTTCTTTGATTAATATATTCAGTGAAAAATTATGTTTTCTTTTAATAATTAGTAAATTTGTATGGCTTACCTTTGCTTTCATCATCTTTTTTGTGGATGAAGAATTGTAATGATTTGTAGGAGACCCACAAACCAGAAATGGGCAAGGCCATGTGGTGTGTTTGAAGAACTCCTACTGGTTTATGGGAAACTTGTGCTGAATACCAAAGTTTCAAATCTACCAGGCATGAATTAGTCTCTGAATACTGAATTTGAAGTCCCTAAGTGGCTACGGAATGTTTCCAGTTGGCCAACTGGAAGAATTTTTTTTTTTTTAATCCCTTAAGGGCAGGTCTGGTAAGGCATGAGGATCTGGGGATCGAACCACAGATTTCTGAGCCTGACTGCTTTGCTTAAGCAGGCACTTAAATAACTGAGCTAATGGGCAGGCCCCCTCAGTTGGCCATCTGGAACATAAAAAACTAATGGCAATGTCCAAGCTTTACAAAAAAATCCCACAAGTAACAATTTATAAAATGTGGCTTCTATTGGAAACACAAGGGGAAGACATCTCCTATTAATATGAATAATACAAATGGTAATACTTTTGATAAACTTTTGGAGGTAAAATGCTAAAATACTCAGTGGCTCAGCGAATTGGCAGTTAGCCTTTCTTTACTAATTTTCATTATACTCTCTGAAACCCAGGTCTGTGGTCATGGCTGGGTTTTGCATTCTGACCATTACATCCTCTCTTGTGTGTGTGTGTGTGTGTGTGTGTGTGTGTGTTTGTATTTAGTACAGGGTCTACAGGGTCTCACTACGTAGATCAAACTCCTAGTGATCCACCTGTTTTCAGCCTCCCAAGTGCTGGGATTACAGGCGTGCACCATCACACCCAGTCTCTGTCACCTTCTCAGGGCACCCCGGGGGCTGGCATGGCACGCTGGGAATTGAACCCTGGTCCCTGTGCCTTCCTCAGCAGATGCTTTAGTTTGCTGAGCTGTCTGGCTGGTCCTCCTACCAGTTTTTGATTCAGTTTAGATCTGAAAATCTGGTGCTTACTTTTAAAACTTTTAAATATTTTTCTATTTACCTTTGTTCAATACTTCCATGTTCCTTTGTTTATATACCATATTTGCATTTTGTAATTTTGTCTTGCAATATCATCTTCTATTTGTAAATTTAGGTGATTGCAATTTTTAGTATTTCTGATGACGAACATCACCCAGGAAGGTAAGAAAAATTGCCTAAAAAACTTCAGGTTGAGCTGAACAGCATTTCAAAGTAGCTTTGCTGGTGAAAGGGGACTCGACAAGTTTCTGTGTTCTCTGTAGAGGAAATGTGTTCTCTGTAACTGGAAATGTTATGAAGACTCACTACAATTCAAACGCTGTCCTGGTGGTAGTGTTTTCCAATTATTTACTTTGCTTTAGCCTCTACCTGTACATTTTATACATTATTATATTTAGTAAACTGACTGAATCTATTCCACTTCACTTCTAATTAGTTTTTGACAACACCTCATGCAGCATTTATTTATTTATTTATTGCAGAACCAGGGATCGAACTCAGGCCCTTGCACTTGCCAGGGAAGTGCTTATTACATTAAGCCATCTTCCTGGCTCTAATTAGTTTTTGGTCTTAAATTAGCTGCATAAATCTCACATCTGTAGGACATTACTAGCTACTACTAGTACTAGTTGTAGCTACTACTACTAGTTGTCCTGAATATCTTAAAATAAATGTGTTCCCATTTTCTTACTTTGGAGTTATGATGTTATCTAAACAAAAGGCACATATAACTAGAGAAGGGACTTCTAAAACTGGAGGTAGGAGAAAAAACTGCGAATGGTAGTGGAACACAGTATAGAAGCTTCTCTGGCTTTAGTACAAAACATACTGTCTTTAGTATTAAATAAAGTCCTGAATTAATCATAAACTTGAGGGTATAAGCCATAGACTTTCTGAAATGTCTTGGACTAAAATGTAAGGACTCTACAGTATGGGAAATAATAAAAGAGGATGAAATGGTGACACAAAGTGACATCATCATAATTCTTTTCTCAAAGAATTCCAATATTTTCTTCAGTTGGTGAAGGAGGTAGGTTTGGCCACACAGTTTTATAGACAGAAAACTCAATCTGTAGTCACCTAATGGTTTCACTGTCTCTACTGCCTGTGTGAGAACAGAAACGAGCCCCAGTAGGGTCTCAGACCAGCACCCCAGATGGCAGTTAGAAGGAAGCCTGGGTCCCAAGCTCCACAGAGCATGATGACCTTGCCACGTGCCACGGGGCCACTTGACTCTCTGGCTTTTCTCCTTTGTGTTTCTGCTGCGTTCTCTGGTCATTAATGGGCTGTCACTACTGTGCAGCAAAGATTCAGTGAGGCTTTGTCAGTGGGCACTAAGAGGTGGCCGCCAAGCCACACTCCCAAGGGATGTGGTGTCTTTGTCACTGGCAGCCAGCCCCTGGGGACCTGTGTGCTACAGCTTCTGTCACCAGACAGTAGGGTGGGACTGCTTATGCTAAACTGATCTGCTGTCAGAGTAGAGGGTTTGGGCCTTGGTCCTTGTGACACCTGCTCAGCTTGAAGGAGAACGAGGCCAGGAATGGATACAGTTCAGTTCACTCTGTCCACATAGTCAATTTACAACAAGAACTCCAGGCCCAGGGGCATGTGCAAATGTCCCTGGCTGGCAAGGTGACCCCCATAACACTACACACTGACCCATGCTAGAAGGATAATGTGGACGGATGGAAGAAGCTGTGTCTTCCTATTGAGTATTACGCCAGAGTCTCCGTTGCCCTCATGTCTCTCCTGTGACTAGCTCTGATGTATCTCCTTGCCATAAGGAAACTGGAATCACAAGCACCATCCTCTGCTTATCTAACTTGATCAATATCTAACTTGGTCATAAAGAACATATTGACCGAAGGATGCAGGAGAAATGCACACAATCTGAGGGGGGTGGGAACCCCTTGATGTGTATCTAGCTAGCCTGCAGTAAGAGTGGCCTGGAGTCCTCATATTGGCCACTGTGTTTAGGGAAGAGGAACTTTGTGAAGAGCTGGGCCCTTCCTCATGGAGCGTGGCTCGACTCTCGCCCTTCCCTCAGTTTTTTGCTTGCCCTCTGCGACTCCTCAGTGGCCTGTGCCCCGTGACCAGGACTGTCTCTTCCAGAAGGGCTGGTGCCACACACTAACGGAGGGATCTGGGTGACGTTTTGGCGCTACTCCCCGGACAAGAAGAACTTCCCTTGAGTTCTTCCTGGACAATTATGGAATCCAGGGACTGAACTGTATGATCTACTTGTTTTGCTTTTGTTTCTGGGACATCTTGTTAATCAACTAAGCTGAAAGTTTAATAGGGCACCAGTATGCTTAAGTCATTTGTTCATTATAAAAAGATAGGAAGTCGTCAGGAGCTGTAAATTCTTTTCAATAGGCGTACTTTGCTCAACAAACTAAGTCTCTTGTATCTATCTATGTATCTGTCTGTCTGTCTATCTATCTATCTACCTATCTTATCATGCTTTCATTGAATTATTCTTCAATAAATTATGGCATATTTTACAAAGCAAGTATACCACATTTATTTTAGAACAACATGTCTTTTTAAAAAATTCTAAGCTCGGGGGAACTACCCGCTTGGGCCCCCCCCCCCCGTCTCTGTCTTGGACAAGAGCTTTCTTTCCCTCAATAAATATATTCTGCTCAAAAAAAAATTCTAAGCTCTTTTTTTTTTTTCTTTTTCTTTTTGTGACCGGCTATTAGGGGCGGGACTGGCATGGCATGATACCACACGGGGATCAAGCCCTGGTCCCTGTGCTTGCCTAAGCAGGTGCTTTAGACTGCTGAGCTATCTCATCGGCCTCTGTGCTCTTTTTTAATAAACAGTCTACTCCAACTTGAGAATTGCTGTGAAGCAGACCCCCAATGGCCTACCTCCTAAATATATAGTTTCTTAGCTGCCGTACTTCCAGGTGGGCAAGACAAATGTTCCCAGTTTTATATTTTGTATTTTGTGGTTTAAAATCAAAGCTTTTTTCTACATTTTCAATATAAACCAATATCATCTTGAGTAAACTTTATTGTATTTGACTTCTTCACCCCAAGGTTCTGGCAATAAGCCACTCAACCTTCTTTTCCCTTCATAGTTAAAATGACTGTACCATTAACTCAGTGGAAAAGAAAGTGAAACAATTACTTTCCTATGGCTTGTTTTATTGTCTCAACAAGAGTGTTGCCTGATGCTTGTGGACTGCAATTTTTGTGGACTCTGTCTTTTGAGAGTCACTTTAGAGAAAGTCAAGTTTGAGATTTAACTGTTCAACACACAAAAAGGGAGTGAATGATATTTGCCATTATTTAAACTTAGCGTTTTTCAAAGGAGACTTAAAATACAGGTTCTGTAATTCAATGCTCGGTTACTAAAGACTCAGTGCTATAAGAGGAGATTATGCCTAAATCGTAATGCCTGCCACAGGACGGAAATGCCGACTACAGATTTTCACATTCATCTCTCCAGGG
Organism: Tympanoctomys barrerae; assembly: GCA_002564285.1. Classification (NCBI taxonomy): domain Eukaryota; kingdom Metazoa; phylum Chordata; class Mammalia; order Rodentia; family Octodontidae; genus Tympanoctomys; species Tympanoctomys barrerae. The sequence continues at coordinate 9,136 of NDGN011374363.1, forward strand.
TCGTGGGAAGCCGAGGCTGACAGGGCAAACTGGATTTCAAGAATAATTTGGCCTTGTGAGAAAAAGTATAAAGATATTTATCAAAGGATATATATCACATTACAATCATGCAAATCTTCGGCCTTCTCCCTCTGTCCATATTGATCTAAGACTAATTCTCAACCTTAGTTTATATACAGTGAAGCCATCAAGGAGGCTGTAAAACATTTAAGTGACCCAGCCACTTGGGGTGAAAAGAAGAGATCATTTTTTTTCTATGATCACAAGGCAATTAATCAAAGACTGCAATCTGTAAACTATACAGCAGCAAGCTCTAGTTTTTTTTTCTAAAATTGTTGATTTAGGAGTATGGAGTGTAAAAACAAAACTGAAATTATAAATGTAGTTTATTTAAAATTAGCAAGAATAAGGGTCAGCCAGATAGCTCAGTGGACTAAAGCGCCTGCTTAGGCAGAGTGCAGCGACCAGGGTTAGATGCCCAGTGTGCGTGTTGGCCCTGCCCCTGAGGTGCACTGAGAGGGCAACTGAGACTGGGTATGGTGGTGCATGCCTGTAATCCCAGTGCTTGGGAGGCTGAAAACAGGAGGATCACTACGAGTCTGATCTACATACTGAAATCCTGTATACCCTGAACTAAATACATTAAATAATAATAATAATAATACAAATAAATAAAATTAGCAAGAGTATCAATAAAGTAATGGTGCCCCTTCCTTTTGATCATATTATGCTTAGGCAATGTGGTCTGAATCTCATATCTAATTGGAACTTCTGAAATAAACTAAAAGAAAAAAAAGCTAATTTTAAAACTAATTTTACAAGGGAATTTTAACATACTTCAGAAATACAATTTCACTATGGCTTTCTTACTTTCAATTAAAAATGAAGTCTAAAAATCTACACTAAAACTGAGTTAATAACCCAAACTGGTACTTTTCCTCAGCAGCCTAACATACAATGACTTCAATCTTAATAAATACCAGGCAAAATAAATTACTTGCATATGTTATTTCTGAATGACTGGAAAATTTTTGGCAGTGTTAAGAAAACTCATCTCCTTTTATAAAATCAATTTTCCCAGATGTATCCTTCTTTTCATTATTAAAAAATAATCTTTGTTCTTGAATCACACGGCTGGCATGAATGGCAGTTGGTTTCCCTTCCTTTGCTGTTGTCACAGATTAATCAATGCGGGGCCTATTTTCACACCGGGATAATAATTATTCTTGCTTTTGAACACCACAGGAAGGTGGCTGTGTTTGGCACTCGGCTTCCAGGGAGTGCTCGGGTGCCCTGGGACGCGGCACACGCCTTCCTTATGCTTGCGTTCATCTCGAGACTGTGTGTTAGTACCGCTCCCTTGCTTCCACACAGCTGTCATCTGAAACGCCGCTAAAGAATGTTGCATAATTAGCTCTTCAGTTCATACACCAGACACCTTTCAATAAACAGCCCTCTTCGCCGAGAAGATAGCTGTCCACGCCTAGCTGTCACTCAGAAAATGATTTTATATGAAGTGCTGCTTAACCACGCTGATGGACGCACTGTATTCAAAATGCGTCCTTATTGAATTATGAGCTACTCAGACGTATCTAAAACAATTTTAGTGGCTCTGATAAATTAGAAAAAAATTCTTTAAATGCATATACTGATTTGGAATTTGTGTCATTTAAATATTTATGCTCTAAAATTAAATTCAAGCTAATATAT
>NDGN011374387.1:0-12756 GCA_002564285.1 Tympanoctomys barrerae
GAAAGAAAGAAAGAAAGAAAGAAAGAAAGAAAGAAAGCAAGAAAGCAAGCAAGCAAGCAAGCAGGCAAGCAAGCATTGGATCATGGTATTGCCTTTTTTTTTTTTTTCCAGAACTGGGGATTGAACTCAGACCCTTGCATTTGCCAGAGTATTGCTAATTTCTACTGGTCTATTTAAAGGAATGTTTAGTGCTTAAATTTTTTCTGTTTAATTTTTTTTACCAGTTTTTTCCAGTTTTGCGTGCTTATATCTGTTAATCCAAACAACTAATTTGAAGATAATAATATGCAATATAATAGCCATTGTTGAATCCTTCATTTTGTTTATCAAAATTCTGTATCTCTAATGTTTTTATGATTTTTATTATCCTTTAAAAATAAAACAAATAAATAAAATAACTGACCGGAGTAAAAAAAAATGTATTTTAATTTTTCTTGATGGTATGGGAATGCCATAAATATAAGGTGAGAATAATAACAACAATAATAATGAAAATGAGAAAAGGAGATTTAGAAACACAGGAAAGTAGTTGGGAAGGCAAGTAAGAAGAAAGAAACTAGCTGTGTTAAGGGATGTGCACCTACTCTCTGAAATGAATATGAACTTCGTGTACTGCAGATGTGTTCTAATAAAATGAAAGTTAAACACAAATTAAAAATGAAATATTAATTGATCTCTCAGCCACCAACCAGTTCCCTAAGCACATGGAGTATAGTGCACCCAGAAGGGTGAATGGCTGATGATAAGACATGGAATCACCCCGTGGAAGGTGTCACGTGTTGTCTACATCTTTCCTCCTTGTCACCTTGTCTGCCACTTAACAATTGGATTAGAATTTTGCTTGAAGCTTGAAATCTTCATATATCTTGTACATATACCTTGTACAAAAGAATACATGCCTTCCCTAAATGTTATTCAAACCTGAGGTCAGTGAATTGATGATGACAAAGTAGCTCTTTATCTTGAGGATTGAGAGATTATAAAACACTTTTATCTTGGTTGTTGCCTTATGGAAATAATTCAGAAACCAACACTACTGGGAGAATAAGTGTTTTTCTCCATTTTACTGATCTCTTGAAGACCTCAAGAGTGCCTAAATAATTGAGACACAATGTATTCTAACTTAATTAAGTTGCAAATTGAACTCCATGAGCACTCAACCTAAAAGCTTGGAGAACTGCTTAATATCTGAGCTCCTCCACTTACTATCTGTGTCATAAGAGGAATGCCATTTTCATCCTCTCTGGGGTAAATTTCAGAAACAGCAACCTATATTAGTAAAGTTAGGTTTACTGCTGAAAAGTAGAAAACCCCAATAAGAGTGATTTGAACAAGATACAAGTTTATTTCATTAACTTATAAAGCAGGTGGCAAACCAAGGCTCATCGGACAGCCCATGGAATCAAAGCTCTAGTCTCTGGGTGCATCGTCATTTCCAGTAAAAATTCTCCATTTCAGAGTTCACTATATTTGCTGAAACTTCAGTGATCACATTTGTATTTCAGCCAACAGGAATAAGGGTCTATCATCTCCCCAAAGCTACCACACATGCACAAAATACATTTCCTGTGAGTTGCACACAGTTTTTCTACTTGAGTTCATCTGAGGATTAGTCATATCTATCCACAATGATCACCAGGAATTATTTATTTTGACTACCAGGAATTATTATTTATTTTGATCAGTCATGAATTTATGTAAAATTCAGAGGTTTTATTATAAAGAAAAAAAGGATTGATGCCAATATGATACACTATCCTATCAGTATCATTTGGTAAATAAAATGTTCATTTGTACTATTGTATGCAAAAATATTATATATATATATACATATAAATATATCACAACATAGCTAAGATAATAGTACTACTGATTTCTATTAATTCATTGAAATGAATGCTTAAAGCTTATATTGTTTGATCAATTTTGCAGGCCTGCATCTGATAATAGGAGCAACTACTTTGAAGATAACAATGTGCAATATAATAACCATTGTTAATTTCCTATCATCTTGCTTTGAAAATTCATCATCATTTTTATTATTTTCTAAAATTATCTTTCTTTTTTTTACCAGGGATTGAACTCAGGACTTTGTACTTGCCAAGCAGGTGCTTATACTGCTGAGCTATCTCCTCAGATCCTAAAATCATCTTTCAAATAAAAAATAATTAAAAGATAAATTTTGGGGCAGAGCTAAAGTTGTGCTAAGTAAGCACATCTTCAGGATATCTTAGGTGTTTACATTCATGAGAAATTCAAGTTTACTTTGTGCATTATTTTTAATGATGACAATAACAAAATATTTCAATATGTTATTTTATTTTAGATCCAATGGCAATATTTCACTAGGCCTATCACTATAGAGGTGTTATAAATACTTTGTAAAAATAAAAAAGCACTTAAAAATTCATAATAAACACATATTTAAAAACTGTTCCTACAGATTCTTTATGTAGCGAGTACAATGGGACATTTTGCTTTGAGAAGTCCTTTCTCTCCTCTGCGAGACACTTATCCACACACTCGGGCACACAGGATAGGGTCCTGGCACTAGGCTTCTTTTGGCCTCTGCTATCACCTGCCTCATAACTGGAAGAGAAATTGCTCAGCCCGATGGTAAGGTGGGAATCTGAGGCTTGTGCTGGGCTGGCAAGGCTAACACCAAATGATCTGGGGTCACTTTCCTCACTGTCTGCCAGAAGCACACAATCCCCTCTTTCCTCACGCTGCCCTGGTGCCTGTGTCCATACAGCATTCATCTTAATCACCTTCTAGTCATTGTTTGTGTGCTATTTTTTCCCATCTTAACACTACAAATTTCTTCATGCTTGTATCCATTGGTGTTTCCCATTCTTTAAGGCATGGTGGATACTCATTAAATGTCTGTTAAGTGAACAGAACGGGAGGCACATTGGTGTGGTGACATGGGTCATGGAAACATATCTGCTTTCCTATCACAAACATTCCCTCTGAAGCTGTGCTTTAGTTTTATTTATTGCTCTCTGCCTTTGGATATCTCCTGTGGGAAGGCTACCAAACACTCCCAAGCAGCTAAATCAAATAGCTTGTCACCATCCTCTATGATCCCCTGGATCTCTTCTATATCCATTGTGACCACCCTATAATATTTTAAGAACATCTCACTCTTCAGGATTCTCCTGCCCTGACTTCTACTTTAATCATGCATTCATTGCCCTCTTTGCTTTGTCCTTCATTAATATTAGTCATTCACAAATCTCAAGTTTAACTGGACAGGATTTTACTGAACACCTACTATGGGCCAGGTACATTCAAGTCATTCAACGAGAACTGATTCATCTGATTTCATCTTTATGAGTTTGTACTTGATCTGGGATGAAAAGAGTAGCTTAGCTCCCCTTGCACAGTAAAGATAATACTGGTGAGCAGATGGAACTTGTTGTAGTCAGGTAGACCTCTGAGTAGCTTGCAGTTCTTTAACACTACTAAATCCTGGAATTCCAAGTTCTGTCTTTATCACCTTCTCTTTATCTGCACCCTACCTACCCCCATCGATATTCTGTATTACTAACATATGCCATTCATCTTACCAAAGTACCAGGTTCCAGTCTCTCCAGTTGAAATTTCATTTAAATAAACTTCACTGCAATGAAAAAAAAAACCTCTTTACAAGAAGTGATTTCCAGCCCCTGAAGGCTTCTTGAAATGACCCTTTCCTCTGGTGACGTTTCCCTTCACCAAAAGACACTACTTGCTTGGTAATTGTGCAACTTATTTCTACTCTCATCCATTTCCAATTCAGTACAGCGGCCACTGCAGACTCTCCCATAGAAGAGGCTGTGCACCTCGAACACCACCATTATGGAGCTCCCTCTCTATAGTGGCTTCCTCTTTGGGAGAGGGAGTGAAACAAGCCTGGAGGAAAAGGTCAGTGGCTCTTCCACCATAATTCTACCGGCCTCCTCGCTGCATAGCCAAAGTCTTTCTTAGTGTTAAAAAATATATATATTCTCAACTGTACAGTTCCTTGAAACAAGTGAGCTTTCCTCCAACGCCACATTCTTGTCAGTATCTCCCCTGTGGATACTATGCAAACCATGATGGATGAGCCCTCTACCTCTGCGGCTGAGCTCAGGCCCCCACTCCACAGTCACGGTCACCCTCATCTGTCCAGAAAAACTCAAGAGGACCTCAAGTATACTTCACTGTTGCCCAGGCCGAAACTCTGCAAGCTGCAAAGCACCTGGACACGTAGGAAGAGAACAACAAAAGGCAAAGATGGACTTCAGCAGCATTCTAGTGGCCATAGAGCATGTCTCTTTCTAGCTTGGATTTGGCAAGTCCAAAGACACTTTTTGCCAAGAAGTTCTCTGCCTCAGTTTTTAAACCCATGTGAATTTCGAAGGAAGCTTGGTCTGTATGTTTCTGATTCATTTACACTTGACTCATCATAAAGCTGTTGTGAAATAGCCATTCACGGTCCAAGAAGCCGTCAGAAGTCCTTTCCTATGCCTTTTCTCCCCTGCCAATGATAAATGCAATTTCAACACCGCATCTCGTCATTGAATCTAAACTTGGAACTGAAAGAAAACGCTTGTCTCGATAAAACATTCTTGTCAGCAAGCAGACAGTTGAAATCCATAGAAAACAGAATTCCCTGAAGCTCCTGAAACTTCCCCCAGTTCCAGTCCTTTTTCCCTGATTTCTAGAATCACATTAGATCAAAAAACAGAATGTTGATAATATAAATGGCCATTGCACAAGGTCCCAAGGTGATTGCACCTGAAACCCCATAAGGAACCTACCCCCAACACTTGCAATCAGATATTTCAGCTTGAAGTCTTCAGGAGAATTACAGTTGCTTCCTCTCAGCGCTGAACTTTTCAAGCCACAAGAGCCTTTGATCTTTCCAAACTCACCCATGACTTTTTAACATGCAAAGTAGCCCAACCATCAGCTATAGAAGGCTGGTACTAAAATAGTATCCATTTACCTCATACATAATAGAATCCTAAAACAAGCCAAATTCAAACTGATGGAGTTGAGGAGGAAAAGGATGTATCCGAATCATGGTTTCCAGCTGGCCCCTGAATGTGGGCATTGCGGGGCTGGCTTCTGTATCAAATGTTAGAAGTGAAGCTCAGGGCTCAGGGGGAACTTCCATACTGGCTAGGGGGTCTTCGAGCAAATTCCAAAGGCTCCTGTATCCTGAGGAAAGAAGGCAGAGCTGCCAGGTTGGGGAAGAGCATGGTGAGGGTGCCGCGGGTACTTCTGGCCAGCCGTTCACTCGGCCCAAGTGCTACCTCAGCATCCCATCTTCCTGCCAGCACGCTCCAGCAGAACAAAGCCCCTTAAGAGAACTGGAGAGCAAGACCTGGTCATGGTAGGAGAAGAAATCACTCCTCCCTTCAGCCCATCTTTTCTTTATTTCCTGCATAGACTTAAATCATTTTCTTAAGGATTTTAAAACAGTATATGCATTTAATCATATGAAAAAATAGCCTTTATAGCTGCCTCGGAGTCCTTTCAAATACCCCTCTGCGAATCTAAACATAACTTGAATGATTTCAAACAATTCCCTCTTGGCTTAAAGTTACCATGTTTTTCCCCCTTATTTTAAATTGTGCAAACAATTAGACATTTTGAAAACAGCATACATCAAGTACAGCAAGTCAGGTTTTAATTACTTTAAAACATCTATAATTCCTGCTGTCAGAATCAGGCTCTTCCCCTTGGGCACATGATATCCTAACCGTGGTGCTATCGCTCTGCTTTGACCTGCTCACCGAATTAGTTCATTGACTAGGCACAGGGCTGAGAGATCAAAAATCAGGCATGACTGGAACAAGAGCACATAGCTGCTACAAAATGCCAACCTTAAGAGGAATCAAAAAATTAAATACATCTTTTGAGGTTTGCAACGATGCTCATATTTGTATTTAAATTCTAAATAATCTTGCAACTTTTATGCATAGTTTTCAGTCACTGTAACAAAAACATGCTGTTGTGCGCATGCCGAGCCCACTCTGCTCAATTTCTCTGTTTACATTCACAGCTGTACACACAGTCTAATCCAGACGTGCTTGGAAGCCAGTTGCCCACTGCTTTCTGCGTCGGCGTGCTGGGGAATCTAGCATGTCGCTCCCTTCCTCCCGTTCACATCCAAGCATCCACCCCCAGGTGCCTACACATTTCAGGGTCTGACTGCTCTTCTGCCTACCAAAATCCTAATGCAGGTTTATGCACTCCTAATTTGAACTCCTCTCAGATGTCAAAAGTAGGTTCCAAATTAAAAATTGTGGCAAGAGCATGTAGTAAAATCATCTATGCCCACCAAACTTTGCTTTAGCCCTAAGCCTTGCACTAAGAAGCTTCCCAACTACCTAAAACCTGTCTTTTCCAAGTGGACTCTGGCTCCTACCTTCTTCACTGGTGTGGTCACTCCAAGGAGAGAGGGTTTTTATGTAGCATTTCCAGCTTTCTTAATTGTCCAAAAGGGACCCTGAATGAATGGCTGTAAGCAGTATTTAAGTAGTTCCACTGAATTAATCAGAGGAAGGTTGATAACAAGTGTTGAAGAATGAGACAAAAGGAAGAATATAAAATAGCAACTGATGATCAGAAGGGATCTGAAAAAGAAAGAAGAATCTTGAAAAGCAAACCATTAAATGTATGAAAAAGAAACAAGACAAATAATGTTAATGGGTAAAGAACGGATTAAATCAAAGCAATTTTTCCTGTGTGGAAATGTGCATTGCAGAAACAAATTCCTCAAATGTATATTTTTGTTATCAAGAATACTCACTTTACACACACACACACACACACACACACACACACACACACTCCCAGTCAGAGATGGTCTTCCCTTCCTTGGATCAGAGGAAGGCATCAGCGAAAATAATAGCTCTGTCACTGGAGCTCTATGATAAATGTCTGTGTTGGATTCAAGAAAATAAAGAGGGAAGTGATTCTCATATTTATTCCTGTGGTTGTGATGGAGATTCTATCCACTTATCAAACATGCAACACAGTAGGTTTTTCTCTCTGTGTAAAATAATATAATTGTCACTTGAAAAAAGTTACCAGCTGCTAGCACTGCTGACACCCAAACTTGGTCACAAACATCACCAGGGATGGTCCCTGGGAGGTGAAGAAGGCAAGTCATCAGGTAGGAACTGCAGTAATCTCCACATGCACTGTCCAAGTCCTCAGGCACCTAGTCTTGGAATTATATGAGGTGCAAAATGCCTGTGCCTTTGTTGCTTCTGCTATCCCACCCAGGAGGTACTTCTGATGGAGACCTTACGGTGCCCTCACTCTGCTCCTTGGGAGATCATATCTTCAGTGGAGAGGGAGACGTTCCCTTTGCATTACACCAATGCTCACTGGACTCCAGTCCCTGGTTTAGGGTTTATCACTGCCCATAATTCTTATGATCTTTTAGCAGAGGACCATATTTTACACATTTGATCTGTTTCTAATATGCACCTCTTACTTTTATACTTTATACTTTATTCTTTGTCATTTTTTATTAAAATAAAGATAGTCCTAAGATTATGAAGGTGAAATAGACACCCAAAATTTTATCATCTCCTGGTGGTAGACCTGTGGTATGCATATTATTTGTTTTTCCTTTAAGACAAAAGCTGTTATGTATGAGTTACAGTTTTCTAAACTAAAACCTCAGCATTCAAGTTTAATTGTGGGCATCGACACTGTGGCAAATATGTAGGCCCTGTGTTGCAGTGTGGGCGCTCATTTCTGCAGTGTTCACCACCACTCGCGGTGCTTGAACTCAATATAAACACTGCATGTATATGGAATATCTTGAAAGCCAAGGAAAATGCATACTATTTTTTCTCATTTTTACAACAAGTCAATCCAAATGAGTTGTCAAGGAGCACAAAGCTTGTGTCCTTTGACGCATTGGAGATCCCTATACTTTTGCTGCACTTTACAAATGCAAAGACTTCCGAGAAAACTTGAGAATTCAAAGTTTACACTGCTAATTTTAGACAAAGAGAAATCCTGAGGTGATTTTGGAACCAAAAAATCAATAAGCAATATGATCTACTAAGTTTTAGCATGCTTTTCAAAGATTAGAAATTCTGCATGGCACACTAGTCAGGAAATCCTGGTCCCTGTCCATCTGATATGAAAGAAAAAGAACTACAGAAAGTATTTATAAATAGCAAAAATGAAACTACAAATAGGGCAGCCAAGCCCAGCATTGCTCCAGCAAGTGGGTTGGAAAGTAGGAGGAAACAATCTATATAATATGAGAAAAGTAAGGGGAGCTGCAGCAAAAAATGAAAACTCATTAAAATTGTAGAAAAAATAACACAGACCTCTTGTTAGGCTCACGAATGGCATGAACTGTGCCATGTGTATAACATTCTGCAAATGCACATGTGTATAACATTCTGCAAACCATGTAAAGAAGTCCTACAATCCCCTCAGAATCTCCTAGGGAGTTCTATGGCAAATAATAACAACATCTTTGAAGTATACTGTAGTGCTTAACCAAGATATTTGGGGAAAAGACCAGAGGAAAAAGATACCACTGTGTCATTCAGAACAAAATTACTGCCACCAATTATTTTGCTTCAATTGAAGATACTGAGTCTGCTATTAAGTCAACATTTGCGTGCTAAACTCAGGTGTGGAGAGTCCCATGTTGCATGGGTATTCTGTTGGAGATAAAGCTATTCCTCAAAATTATTTACATGTGAACATTAGTTTAATGTTTTGATGCCTCTAACTTGGTCATTTGATGTGGTCATAAAAATAATTTGCGTGTCAGTGCTCTCCAAGGACTCTGCTCCAAGTGCTGTAATGCCTTTCATTTTGGCCCACAGCCTCTGGGACATTTCTCTGCTAAGGGCCTCCCCTGGGCTTCATCTGGATCATTGTGTCTCTGGATCATTTGGGTTTCCTTTATGTCGAGGCTGCTCCAGTTCCAACATTGCTGTGTCAGAGATGGAGCTCATGCCAAGGTTACTCAGAGGATTGAGACTTCAACATTTCCAACTAGTGTGCCAAAGAGGGCTACCTTCTGAGGGAACACATTCAAATAAGACTAAACAAACTCTGGAAAAATGTTCAGTCTCATGCATAATTAAAGCATTGTGAGTCGAACCAATAAGAAGATATTACTCTAGAACATTTTTAAAACATAGCATCCATAAGGGCTGGTGACACTGTTGAGGGGTACAGTTCCTATTGCATTGAAGATGATTTCAGTAATACACAGAGAGGAGAAAATCCTTTCTTCCTTTGGCCAGAAGTTGTATCTCCAGGGAGGGAGAAATTGTGTGTACCAAGTTCTTTCCAGCAGTGTCATTTAGGTGATTGAAAACAAAAATTTAAATATTCAATGGTAGAAGGTGGTTATAAAGTAGTGCTTAGCCCACATGGACATCATGGTGTATGGTGACTGTGATAGTGCTACCCAACTGGCCCTCCAAGCCAGCTGTTGGATGGTGCAAGCATGCTACTTAGTTCTGGACATTAAGATGAGAGGAAATGTTTTGTTGAGGCATTTTGGAAAAATAAACCTCTTTTCTGTGAAAGAGAAACTGAAGGGAACCATTCATCTTTTGTGGCCCAGACGCCACTGCAGCCATCACAAGATGTACCTGAGGAAAAAATTAGCACAAAGGATCCAAAGTTAGAGATGTGAGAAAACCTGGGCCTTCAGTTACAACACTGTGCTACTAAATCAATTTACAGACCAAAATTCCATACATATGAAATATTAAAGGAACTTAGACTTTAAGTCACTTTGAGTTCACATTTCCTGTACCTGCTTGCAAAAAGAAACCAACAGAGTCAAAATTAATTGACTTTGCACATGTATTACAGTAGCAAAGACTGATGTAAAACTATAGCAAATATTTGTCAACAACCTTAAATAAAAACCTAACAAAAAACCAAATTTTACATAATTTCACTAACCGAAATAATATGAATTTTACAGTATTTGTTATATTGCATAGCATTGTCTTCAAAATACTTGTTCATATTACAAGATATGTGTATTCAAAATTGGAAGAAGTAATAAAAAAAGAAAAAAAGTATTAAAAAGTGAGAAGAGAGAAAAAGGAAAAGAACTGAAAAAAGAAGAGAAAACAAATTATTGATTAACTGCCCCTTTCCATAGACCAGCAAAAAACCGCAATACAGTTGTCCAAATCATCCTGCTTAAGTACATAGATACACCTTTTTCCCCAAGCCTCTCTTCTCCTTTTCCTCAGTAATTCTTTCCTTTGGAGCAGATTCATTCCCTTTTTCTAATATCTACTGTACCCTTCATATTTTATTTTTCTCTTTCAGGTTCTCCCACTAATGAGACAATATGATGTTTGCACATGTCAGTTTGATTTAGTTCAGTTAAGAGTATAGCTATTTGTAACCATTTAGAAATGAAAACCTCAAATGTATCCTTTTTATAGCTGAATAATACTCTGTTGTGTAAAAAGTAACACATATTGCTATCCATTCCTCAGTTGATGGGCATTTGGGTTGCTTCCCAGACCTAGCTATGACTAATTGTGCTTCTGTAAACATGGGTGCACATATATCATTGTGATATGATGTTTTCAGTTCTTCTGGAAAAATATCCAGGAGAGGAATGGCGGGCTTGAATGGGCCACCAATCCTAGCTTTTTGAGGAATCTCCACACTGATTTTCATAGTGCTTGTACCAGTCTGCACTCTCACCAATAGTGGAAAAGGTTCCTTTTTCCCTATTGCCCCTCCAATGTTTGTCACTGGTTGAGTTATTGATGATAGCCCTTCTTTCCAGGGTGAGATGGACATTCAGTGTTGTTTCAATTTGCATTTCTCTAATGACCAATAATGTTGAACATTTTTTCATATATTTATTTGCTATTTGTATGTCTTCCTCTGAGAAGTGTATGTTATCTCAAATGCCCATTTTTGGATTAGATCTTTAAATTTTGGGGTTCTAGGTTTTTAAAAATTCTTTATGTTCTATACAGGAGGCCTTTGTCAAAGAGAAAGTTGGCTATAACTTTTTCCCAGTTTGCGGACTTTTTATTCTATTGATAATTTCTTTTGATGTGCAGAAGCTTTTCAAAAAGATGAAATCCCAGTTTTTTGTTCTTTGAAGTATTTCCTATGCAATTTAATCTTTGATCATGAACTCTCTGTATGCCCCTATGCCTATAAAATTTGCCCCTACATTTTCCTACAGGGGATTTAGTGTTTCTGTTTTAATGTTTAAAACTTTGACACATTTTGACTGTCATTTAGGGCATGGAATCACCATGGGCCTAATTTTAGCCTTTGGCATGTGGAAAGCCAGTTTTTCCAGCACCATTTATTAAAGAGGCTCGTTTTCTTCCAGGGAACATGTTTGGCCCCTTTATCAAAATTAAGGCAGCTGCATTTGTTTATAGTTGTGTCTGCATCTTCTAATCTGTTCTACTGATTCTCAAGCCTGCCATTAGGCTAGCATAATGCTGATTTTCTCAAAGTAGTTTTATAGTATAATTTCAGGTCATGGACTGTGATGCCTCCTACCTCTGCTTTTTTTTCCCCAGGATTGTTTTTGATATGCTGGGTCTCTTCCAATCATAGCTGAATTTGAGGAATATTTTCTCTAGCTCTGTGAGGTATACTAATGGTATTTTAATCAGGATTACATTGAATCTGCATAGCAATTTTGGAGTATGGCCATTGTCACAGTGCTGGTTCTTCCTATCCAGGGATAAGGAATATCTTTCCATTTTCTTAAATCCTCTTTAATCTCTTTTTTTAGTGTATGTCTCAGTTACTCTTCTCTAGTTGCTGGGACAAATACTTGACACTTAAAATAAAGGAAGGAAAGGTATATTTAACTTACAGTTACTGGAGGTTTCAGTACATACTCAGATACTCATATGGCTCCAAGTGCAAAGTGGCTTGGAGTTACATGATGGTGGCAAAGAGCAGAGGGCAAAGGGGAGTGGCAGCAGCTCAAGCAGCTCAGCCTCCCTCCCCTCCTTACATTGTAATGCAAATTACCTGCCATAGGGCAGGTGCGACATCCCCACCCACAATAATAAATCACAAACTCCACAATCCACCCCATGACTACATGAGGCTTTGAGGAGACACCTATACACAAACCATAACAGCATACTCTAATTTTCACCGCATAAATTTTTACTTCCTTTGTGAGATTGATACCTAAGTATTTCAATTTTTAGGATGTTATTGTACAAGGCATGGCTTCCCTAATTTCTCCCGCAGTGCATTCATTGTTTGTGTACAAAAATGCTAATGATTTTTGAGTGTTGACTTTGTATCCTGCTACACTACTAGATTTGGTTGCTAAAACTCCAAGTCACTTGGTTGAGTTTTGCGGGGTTTGTATGTATAGTATCATGTCATTTGCAAATAATGATGATTTCACTTCTTCTTTTCTAATCATTATTCATTTTATTTCTCTCTCTTGTCTAATTGTTCTGGCTTTCAAAGTGGACATCTTTGTGTTCCTCCTGATTTTAAAGTGAAGGCTTTCAGTTTTTTGCCCATTTAGTATGATGTTGGCTGTTAGTTTTTCATGAATGACTTTTATCAGTTTGAGGTATCGACCATCTGTTTCAATTTTCTGCAGGGTTTTATCATGAGTGAGTATTGGACTTTGTCAAAAGCCTTTTCTGTATCCATTGAGATGATTATGCTGTTTTTGTCTTTGCCTCTGTTGATGTGGTGTATTACATTTATTGATTTGCATATGTTGAACCATCCCTGCATTCTTGGGAT